>APFE031393578.1:108135-154172 GCA_000404065.3 Pinus taeda | reverse complement strand
GATTATTTATTTATGATATTGGTTCTTATGTTGAAATGTTTGACTGAGTATAGGGAAGGGTTATTAAAAGGAAGGTTATGGAGGCTAAAACAAGCGAACAGAGGATAGGGCACATCTAGGAGAAGGTGGAATCAAAGGTTAGAGTGAGAATCCAATTATCACTAATTTTCCAACCATTATCCCAGTTAAGGTTGTTAGGGTTTTTACCTATTTCGATAGCATTTCTAAATTTCCTATGGTGATAATGATCAATTTTTGCCACAACACTAGAGTTTTCAATACAAATGTGATGATTGTTTTTACTAGAGTGCTCAGCCAAAGCTGAGGTTTTGGAGCGGTTATGCTTAATGTTAGCAACATGCTCTTGAATTCTTGTTGAGATTGATTGACCAGTCTCTCCAATGTAGGTTTTCCCACAAGAATAAGGAACCAAATAGACCCCTTTGTGGTATTTAGGATTAACAGGACCTTTTACCAATTTTAGGCTTCTGTTGATGGTGTTCATGGGTTTGAAGGAGGTTTTTTTGTTATTTTTCTTTAAAATGTAAGAATTTTATCAGTGGTACCTAATATGTAGGGCACTTCGACCTTACCGGCACAATCCTCCATAGGTTGTTTTTTTCAGGATTCTCGGCCTTCTTCAAAGCTTTCATTCCTTGGTGTCTTTTATATCCATTCTTTTCAAAAAAATCCATGAGATGTTTCTTTACTTGTTCAAAATTATCATGATAAAAAATGCGAATAGCCCTCGTAGCAAGAGTGTTGAGAACCCCCAATTTCTGGGCAGGATGATGGTGAGATTCGGCATGAACGTAATGTTCTATGTGTGTTTTCTTACGATAGACCTGGTGAGATATAGAGCCATCTTGGTTTCTCTTGATTAGGATGTCAAGAAAGGGAAGGGTGTCATTCTCTTCCACTTCCATTGTAAATTTGATAGAGTTAGATTGACTATTAAGGTGCGTCAAGAAAATGTCTAATTTCTCGTTTCCATGAGGCCAAATGATATAAGTATCATCGACAAATCTTTTCCAAAGTTTAGGTTTTAATGGGGAAGACTCATTGGTTTTGGTTTCAAAATGTCCCATGAACATACAACAAGGCCTCAAACAAATGCATTTCCAACTATGTGTCCATGGTAGATAACAAGAAATTACCTCAGACCGAGATTACATCCACAAAACCTGGGACAATAAACAATGTTTTTAAGAAGGAACCAACAACATTGGATGACGAGAAAATAGGAAAACATATCATTAATCTTTCCAACACCAAGATTAACAAAGTCACTTTAGGTCCATTAGAAAGAGGCTTGAATTTTTCCATTTCCCCTCATGCCATCCCCAAAGAAGATATTCTATGCAACATTGAATATGAGATTAAGGATTTACCGGACAACATTAAAGAAATTATTAGGCAAGATTGCTCCATTATACTTAGGAAAGCCAAACCACCGAGAAACAACATTTCCAAATAGGAATACCTTTCTCTAAATACCCTAAACCAGAACCCTAATATTGTGGTCTTGAAAGCTGACAAAGGTGGTGTGACTGTTATAATGAACACAAATGATTACAATGAGAAGTTGCTAGACCACCTGACCAACAGTGGATGTTACACTAAAATAAAAAATAATCCCATAAGAAATATCTCCAAGGTTGTCAGTAACCTAATAAAATCAAGCAAAGAACACAACATTAAAAATCTCATTGAGCCCCTAGGATTTATGGAGCCCTTAAAATTCACAAAGAAGGGATCCCCATAAGACCCATTGTCAACCATTGGTGGTCCTACTTACAATCTCGTGAAATATCTTGCTAAAAAACTTAAACCCATGGTGGGGAACACTAGTTCCTTTGTCAAAGATTCTAATCACTTCATTAATGAGATCAAGCAAATAAAACTAAACCAACAGGACATATTGGTGAGTTTTGATGTGAATCACTTTACACTAACATTCCCATAGATGAAGCCATGGAGGTCATCCAAAAAGTCATTGACCCAGAAACCTCAAAATGAGTAGAAGCTTGTCTAAAAACAACCTTTTTCAGTTTTAAAGATGATATATATGAGCAGACTTGTGGTGTAGCCATGGTATCACCTCTATCTCCCATAATCGCTAATATGTTTATGGAACATTTTGAAACCAAATCCATTGAGTCTTCCCCATTAAAACCTAAACATTGGAAAAAATTTGTCTATGATACTTATATCATTTGGACTCATGGAAAGGACAAATTAGACATTTGCTTGATGCACCTGAGTAGTCAATCTAACTCTATCAAATTTACAATGGAAGTGGAAGAGAATGGCACCCTTCCCTTTCTTAACATCCTAATCAAGAGAAAGAAAAATGGCTCTATATCTCACTAGGTCTATCATAAGAAGAGCCACACAGAACATTACCTTCATGCCGAATCTCATCATCATTCTGCCTAGAAATTGGGGGTTCTCAACGCTCTTGCTAGCAGGGCTATTTGCATTCCTGATCATGTTCATTATGAACCAAAAAAGAAACATCTCATGGATGTTTTTGAAAATAATGGATATAGAAGACACAAAGGAATGAAAGCTTTCAAGAAGGCTGAGAATCCTAAAAACAAACACCCTATGGAGGATTGTGTCGGTAAGGTCCACCTGCCCTACATATTAGGTATCACTGATTAAATTTCTTACATTTTAAATAAAAATAACAAAAAAACCTCCTTCAAACCCATGAACACCATCAACAGATGCCTAAAATCGATAAAAGATCATATTGATCCTAAATACCACAAAGGGGTCTATTTGGTTCCTTGTTCTTGTGGGAAAACCTACATTGGAGAGACTGGTTGATCAATCTCAACAAGAATTAAAGAGCATGTTGTTGACATTAAGCATAACCGCTCCAAAACCTCAGCTTTGGCTGAGCACTCTAGTAAAAATAATCATCACATTTGTATTGAAAACTCTAGTGTTGTGACCAAAATGGATCATTATCACCATAGGAAATTTAAAGAAGCTATCGAAATAGGTAAAAACCCTAACAACCTTAACTAGGATAATGGTTGGAAAATTAGTGATAATTGGATTCCCACTCTAACCTCTAATTCCACCTTCTCCTAGATGTGCCCTATCCTCTTTTCGCTTGTTTTAGCCATCATAACCTTCCTTTTAATAACCCTTCCCTATACTCAGTCAAACATTTCAACATAAAAACCAATATCATAAATAAATAATCTTTAATTCTCGTTATATCTATATAGATAATTGTAGTTAATTTGTCAATTACAATCCTAATATAAATATCCTCAATTTGAAATAAATAAAAATTCTATGTAATTTAAAATCATTATAACCATTTGATTAGAGTAGAAATGTGGCTACAAGCGACCGGAGGCGAAGGAAGGAACGGCGGAACCCTAATGGCGCGGGAATGCAGGTCCTGAGCGTCACAGGCAGACATCGCGGAGCAGCAGACGGCGGGCAGCAAGGTTGCCAGTCTGCCTAAGGTAATCTTAGAGTTAAACAGTTTTTCTGATAGGTTTTCAGCAGAGAAATTAGGCTATCATTACAGACACTAGACCTGAGGAGGAAATGGAAAACCAGCAGGGGAGGGGAGAGATCCCCTCCTACAAAAATGTTGTTGCAGG
Source organism: Pinus taeda (assembly GCA_000404065.3). NCBI lineage: Eukaryota > Viridiplantae > Streptophyta > Pinopsida > Pinales > Pinaceae > Pinus > Pinus taeda. The sequence goes on along the minus strand of APFE031393578.1, from coordinate 150,540 downwards.
AGAAACCAGTACTACTAGAGCGCAGCGGAATCTGAAGGAAAACAGTGCTCCAGTGATGGGTAATCTTTGGAAAAAGAGAATGGGCGGGAAATGTCTTCCGAGAGCCCAAAAACATCCCAGATATGTCATTCCCTGTAACAAACCGGAGGAATACACCTGCTACATGAAGGACCATGCGCTAATTTGTAAGTTCATAGGGTACTGGCCAACTGAGAAAGAATTGAACAGGTGGATTCACCAAAGATGGAGACCAAAAGGACATATAGATCTGAAATTGGGGGTGAAAGGTTTTTTTACAGCTATCTTTGCAAATCTAGAGGACAAAGAAAGGGTTTTCGAGGAGGGGCCGTATTTTATGAATAATGTGGGTTTGTTCATGAAACACTGGGAGGAAAGATACAACCCGGAAAATGAAAGAATGTTGGTTGCCCCAATCTGGGTTCGATTGTTTGGACTACCCAAGGAATTTTGGGACCCCGAAATCTTAGAGGGTATTGGAAATACAATTGGGGGCTTTGTTAAAATAGCAGAGGCGACAAAACGCGGCAAGTTTAACTCATATGCTAGGCTCTGTGTATATATGAATATATCTGAGCCTCTTCCAGAATCTATTGAACTAGAATACCATGATGATATTTGGAAACAGCCAATAGACTATGAACATATTCCGTTCAGATGTCGTAAGTGCCACGAATACGGCCATCTATACAGACAATGTCCGCTGAATAAGGAGGAAGAGTTCGATAAAAGCCAAGAAACACATCAAAGAGAAGCTGGAGAAATGGGAGAGGTAGACAGGGATTTTCAACAAGTTTCAAGAAGGAAGAAACGGGGCAAAGAGGGTCCCAAGACTCAGACGCATGAAAAGCCCCTTAATACAGTAAGTCAAAACAAGTTTCATGTCCTTCAAAATGAAAACGAGGACTATGAAGTGAATCTGGGGGATGATGAAGAGCTGGGCAATACGCCTATGGAAGTAGTCACGGAAACAAAGGGAAAAGAGCAGAGTATGGGGAAAACAGTGGAAGAAAGGGTGGTGGGAGAGTCAGAAATAGTGACAGAGCATTCCCAGATGGAAGTGGAGAACCAGAAGGAAAATGAGGTGGAGGAGCAAAAAATCATGAAACAGCTAATTCAGGAATGGAAAAACTTAGATAACAGATTCATAACAGAGAAACGGAAACAATTGTACAAAGAAGCATTTCAAAAGTACAAGGAAAAAAAAGGGGAGAGCAAGGATAAACAGTTAATCATAGCAAGTGAACAGGAGAATGATCAGATGGGAATGGACGTTTCTGGCAAAAATAGCAGGAAAAGAGGACGGAAGACACTGAGTGAAGCCATTCAGACTGTGGGAGAAACGCTGATTAATTCAGGTAAAGTGATACCTCTGTCAGAGGTATTTTTCCCCTCCTACCAAAAGTTTTAAATGATTGTCATCAGCTGGAATCTTAAAGGCTTAAATAGTAAAGGAAAACAGAGATATATGAAAGAGAAATTGAAAAAAGAAAAACCGAGTATTATGATTCTTCAGGAAACAAAAATTTCAGTGCAGCAGTTGGAAGAAATAATCAATAAAAATAAGCTTCAATTCGAAGTTATGGGGCAAGATGCTATTGGATCTACGGGAGGACTTGCTATTTTATGGAACCCAAACGACGTAATCCTAGAAGGTTGGACTAGCATGACCAGTATCCTTACAGGCATTGGTAGAATAGTAGGAACGAATGAAAAAGTAGTCATTTTAGGGGTTTATGGCCCACCCACCCCAGGGGAGAAAGAAAACTTCATGCAAAAAATGAAGGCAATTCATAGAATCTATCCAGAGCCTGCATGGATCATAGGGGGTGATTTTAACCTAATCCGTTCCCTCGAGGAGAAAAAGGGGGGGATAAGAAAAGCTGATCAATACATGAGTATGTTCAATGACATGATTGATGAATTAAGATTAGTTGATATTCATACAATCAATGGAATCTGTACCTGGAACAATAGGAGGGGGGGTAAGAACCAAATAGCCTCGAGACTTGATCATTTCTTAGTATCTGAACCTATTATGACCAAGGATGTTTTCATTGAAGCAAAGATCATTCCTTTCCTTGGCTCCAATCGTTGGCCTATCAGACTAGAGGTAGATATTAAAAAGAATTGTGGAAGGAGACCCTTCAGATTTGAATCTTTTTGGTTAAGAGATCCGGGATTTATTAAGAAGATGGAAGAATGGTGGACACAGAGTTCAGCCCAGGGTAAAGGAAAGATGCATACATTCCAACTAAAACTTAAAGAATTAAAAGGGAAAATCAAGCAATGGAACAATGAGGAGTTTGGTAATATTTTGGAGGAAAAACAAAAACTGGAAGGGGAAATGGAATCGCTGCAACAGAAGATAATCATAGAAGGTAGGACAGAGGAAAGCATTAGAGAAGAGGGGATAATTCCTGGAAAACTTGAGGAAAGGCAAAAACAAGAAGAAGTGTTGTGGAGGCAAAATTCAAGAATAAAATGGTTAAGGGAAGGGGAAAGAAACAATAAATTTTTCCATCAGGCAATGATCCAACACAGACAACGAAATAGGATATTGTCCATCAAAGATTAGAATGGAGTGAGAGTAGTGGAGCAAGAAGGGATTGAACAGGTGTTGGTGGACCATCATAAAGATATTTTAGCTGAACCATCAGTAGACAGATAGGAAGCTATAAAGAAAATATGCTCAGCCATCCCCCGATTAGTTACAGAAGACCAAAATAATGCTTTGATGAGAGCTGCTAATTTAGAGGAGGTAGAAGAAATTGTTAAATCCGTGAAAAAAGGTACTGCTCCAGGCCCAGATGGCTTCACGATAGAATTCTTTCAAGCAAGCTGGCATTTTCTGGGGAGAGAAATCCTAGAGTTGATAGAAGAATCCCGGATGAACCAGAAGGTATGGCCCGCTATTAATTCCAATTTCTATGCTTTGATTCCTAAGAATGATAACTTAGAAGATGCTAATGGGTTTATACCTATAGCATTATGCAATGTCATATATAAGATAATAACATCCTTGATTGCTAAAAGATTGAAGCCTCTGTTGGATAAGCTAATATCTTCTGAACAAACGGGTTTTGTAGAAGGTAGGCAAATCCTTGATGGTTTAGTAGTTACCCAAGAGGTCATCCACTCTCTAAGAATGAAAAACCATAAGGGTATGATGATTAAATTAGACTTGTCAAAAGCCTATGATAGACTGAACTGGAAATATTTGGGAGAGGTTCTGGAAAGTTTTGGTTTTTGTAGGAGATGGGTAAAGTGGATTCATAGTCTAATTTCATCCCCGATCTTCTCCATACTCGTTAATGGAACTCCCTCAAAAACTTTTAATGCGTCTAGAGGAATCAGACAGGGAGACCCATTATCTCCGTTTCTCTTCATATTGGCAACAGAAGGCTTTGGTAGATACATTAAAAAGGAACGGGAAACGAACAAAATCAAGGGCTTGAAGCTATGGGGTAATGAGTTGCCTCTAACTCATCAGCAATTTGTTGATGATATTATGCTTTTCAAGGAACCAACCGTGAAAGAAGTGAGACAGCTGAAGAAGATTTTGGACTTATTTACAGAAGCCTCCAGGCTGGAGATCAATAGAGACAAATCTTGTGTATTTATATTCAACACAATGGAACAGATTAAAACTCATCTCATAAGACTGTTGGGTTTCAGAAGAGGAGAGTTGCCAACGAAATACTTGGGGAATATGCTGGACTTTACTTCCAAAAGACTGAAAAACTAGCAAGGAATCTTGGACAAACTGAGAAACAGAGTTGCGAACTGGGCTTTTAGAACCCTGAATATGGTAGGGAGGATAGTGCTGGTGAAATCCGTCCTTCAATCTATTCCCATATATCCCCTGTCAATAATGGTAGTGCCTTTAGTTATCTGTTCAAAAATTAGAGAAATCATGAGAAAGTTCATTTGGGGAGGAACGAATCATCAGAAAAAATGGGCCCTTGTTTCTTGGAATCACCTAACAGAAAGGAAGGAAAAAGGAGGTTTGGGATTACGTGACCCGGAAAGACTTAATAAGGTGTTAGGAGCAAAGCTTTGGTGGCGTTGGCTAAGGGGGGGTAACGACCTGTGGAAAGTCATTTGGAGACGCAAATACAACATGCCAAACACATCAGTCGACATTTTAAGGCAGAGGGAAACCCCCAAGGGTTCAACAATCTGGGACCTAGCCCAACAGAACAGAGATATTGTTGAAAACCATATTTTCTGGGAAATCCGAGGTGGAGGGGAAGCCAATTTCTGGGAGGAAAAATGGCAGCAGAAGGAAAAAATGAGCAAAATTCAATCGATCCATCAATTACAGGAAAAAATAGGGGGAAATCGAAACCATGTCAAAGATTATTGGAAAGAGAATGAACTGGATGGAATATGGAGAAAATGGACAAATCCAAGTGAATGGGAATGCGATATAAACCAAGAGCAACAAGAAGCATACATGAAGGAGGTGGAGTCTAGGAAAATTAAAGCCCGTGAGGGTAGAGACATTCTTAGATGGGGGAATTCCATGAAAGGTTCTTTCACTGTTAAAGAGGCCTACTATCTATCTGAGACACAGGCTATTGATGTGGAGAATCTAGATTGGAAAACTATATGGGGAAGTAAATGGTGGCCGAAAGTTTCCTTATTCTTATGGCTTGTAGCCAAGAACAAGATTTTAACCTGGGACAGAATTCAAAATAAAGGGTTCAGCGGACCTTCAAGATGTTGTCTATGTAAAAATGCAGAAGAGAACAGATCCCATCTCCTCATTAACTCCTCATTCACTAAGATAGTATGGAGGGATATAAGAAAGATATTTGGCAAACCGGAGACGGGTCTCAGAGACATGAACGCAATCATTTTCCACTGGAATCAAGAGAAATTTCAATGCAAAGTTGTTAGCAGAGCTTGGGATCTTATTGCAGGTTTCATTCTATGGATGGTCTGGAAAGAAAGGAATCATCGGATCTTTCAAGACAAAGCCAAAGATCCAGAAATTATATGGAAACGGGCGGTCAGCTTAATGAGGGAAACAATATTGGTGGAGAAATGGGATGAGGAGGATTGGAAAGTGAACCTCACAGAAGAGATGATTCTGAACAGCCTGAACTTAAAATATGATATGGTTTTTCAGAAACATAGTAGCAAGCATAGTGATCGAAGCCAAAATCCTGACATCTTTATCTATCCCAGAGATAACTTTATTAAATTAAACTTCGATGGAGCATCGAAGGGGAATCCGGGTAATGCAGGTTTCGGAGGTATTTTTCGCGACAGTGAGGAACAGGTAAGGTGGATTTATGCGGAATGGGGTGGGGAAATGACGAATAATGAGGTGGAGCTTTGGGAAATCCACTAGGGGCTGAGGATTGCAATCATAAATGGTTATACCAACCTGGAAATAGTTGGTGATTCCCAGATTTTGATTGATATTTTGAAGAAACTTAGCAATGGTAAAGATTGGGAACGAATAACAAACAGTTGGAGGACAGCCGGAATTGTTCAGGAGATAGCAGATTTGTTAAGAAGGATTGATTACAAAGTATTTTTCCATGTTAGGAGAAATGGGAATCACGCGGCCGACTTCCTGGCGAATTGGGGTTGTAAAGGACGAGACAGCATGGTAGACAGCCAATGGAAATCGATTAGCACCAACAGGGATTGGCTCGATTTGGCAACGATTATTAATGAGGATCACGCCAGGAAACACGCGAGAATGTCAGGAAAAATGAGTTGGACAGGTAAAGGGGATGGGAGATCCCGATTCATGAATGCATGCCAGTTGGGACGGAAGAGTGATTTGATGGGAATGCACCGAACGGCTCACCGAAGGCATGCGAGGAAGAAAGCTCAGGATTATTCCCACTATGAAATAATTAATGCATGCGATCGGAGAGGAGGATGGAGCGGTTTTTCAGATCTGCTGACGGAAATCTTAAATCTGGGAATGATGGCTAGGAGAGGCAACATCCCGGATAATAATCGACTTCAGTATAATATTGATTCTGGCGCGTACTTTGACGGTAGCAATGTTATAAAATCCTAGACAGGCAAGAAAAAGCCGCAGTTCTACTTTTTCCTAACTCAGAGCGCAGAGGGCGGGATAGGAACGATTCAGCGAGGCAGAATTACCTCCCACTGGCATCAAAGCATAACCCGTGGCATTATTCGAGCTACCATGGAGACTAGGATGAAATCTAGGGTGACGGAGGAGCCGAAGAGCACAGCTGACAAGAATAGGGATAGGAAAGGCAAGACTATTGCAAATGAGGAGCTCCCAACTGAAATTTTTGAGATTGAAGATGACCCTACGGACGCTGACCCCTGGTGTGAATCTCACAGGAAGTATATAGCCCAGGGCAACGTGACAGGTGCTAGGAACCAGCAGGCGAAAGGGGAGCAGCCTACCTCTCCGGAGGAACGAGTTAGGAGATATGGCAGAAAGAGAAATGTTAAGGCTTCGGGGAATAGAGCAGCCGCGAGTGGTACGAGGGGTCGGAGGCAGAGGAGGAACGCAAGTGACAGAGGAGAGAATTCCAAGTAGGAAACGGCACCCGGAAAAAAGGCAAGAAGCTCGATAGAACAGAGAATTCGCCAGGCTGAGAGAGCTTACCAGCAGAATACAAACCCAGAGGTCAGAAGAATTATACAGCACCTGGAGGAGGAGTCTTTACAAGGCCAATCTAATGAAGAAATGGAGGATTGGGAATTCTTATTGTAGGACCCAAGCAACACTAGGGGCAGAATGTCTCTGTTCAAGCAATCGCTCCACATGTATTGGGTGATGAAAAGGTTATTGGCAAAAGCTCTTGAGCAAGTTGCTACTGAAATGGCGGAAATAGCGCAGGGAGGTCCAGACATGCGTAGGGAACTGAGGTTCATACACATTGCTCTAGAAAGACAAGAGGAGAAATTAGAGGAATTACATCAGCTGTTGAAGGGAGATCACCAGGGCACAAACGGAGGAGCAAACCAGCAACCTGCAATTGAAGATGTCTGAGATCAGATATGTATAGGAAAATACATAATTTTTCTAATCATAGTTTCCTGCATGTTTTAGATAAAGGGAATGTTTCTATGCAGATTAGTAGGATTAGAAGTAATCAGGACTGTTTAGTTCATCTTGCTAAGATTTTCAGACTCTGGGCCCTTTATTTTTGGTCGGCTCTTAAAAACTTTAGATGGTTTAAATACTCGGTTTCCCCATGCAGGCGAGTTATCTTGTTTTGGATCTATGTACTGTTCTATTTTCTATAAAGTAATAGAAAGAGTCCCACCTCAGCTTACAAAAAAAAAAATCATTATAATCATTTTGAAATTAATAATAAAAAGTAATTTATGATGCATAATAGTAAATTAATTTATAATTATCATTAAACATTAGATATTAGTTATTATACATTTTAATCATTCCTTATTATTAAATAAAGATATATTCAACAAATTATGTATTTTAATACAAATTCAAAAAAAATAAAATAATTAATAATTATTAATTTAAGTAATTAATAATATTTAAAGGAAACCACATATTAAATTAAAACTAAAATAACAAAAACATTAACATAATAAAACATAAATATAAATAAATTAATAAAATGAACTATATCATCATCAAACTTGTCGGTTGTTTTCCCTTCCCAACCCTAACCTTTATTTATTAACCCTATTGAGTTCTGACTTATTCATTCATGGATCTAATGTTGATGATGAACCATAGAGGTTGGTTTGAAACGTCGATTCCAAAAAAACATGAATGCGATGACTCTGGAAGATAACACCACACAAAATACGTATTGCAGAAGCCTCAAATCGATATACTAATCTACAACAAGTCTTGTAAGGATCATGTTCAACATGTTGATAGAGTGCTCAAACTATTGGAGGAGAAACACTTATATGCAAAAACCTCCAAATGTTTTTTTGGAGTACAAGAGGTGGAATATTTGGGTCATAGTGTATCTCATGAAGGTGTTAAGGTAGAACCTAGCAAAATTAAAGCCATTAAGGAATGGAAAATCCCCACATCCATAAAACATATGTGAGGATTTCTTAGGTTGACAGGGTATTATCGCAAGTTTGATAATAATTATGGTAGAATAACAGCACCTCTAACAATGTTACTGAAGAAACATGAATTTTCTTGGATCCAAAAGCAATGAAAGCCTTTTAACATATTAAAGAGGCAATGTGCCAAGCACCATTCTTAGCTACGCCAGAGTTCACAAAAACCTTTATTGTGGAATGTGATGCCTCGAGAAATGGAATTGGTGTTGTTTTAATGCAAGAAGAAAGACATGTTTCTTTTTAAAGTTATCCAATCAAAGGAAAGTATTTACACAAAGCTATTTATGACAAGGAAATGTTTGGAATACTACATGCACCTAAAAAATGTTGACCTTACCTAATGGGAAGGAACTTCAAGGTAAAAACAGATCATGATAGTCTTAAATACTTTTTAGAACAAGGATTATCTTCAGAAGAACAGCAAAAAAGGGTCACAAAGATGTTGGGTTATGACTTTGAAATCATCTAAAAAGAGGGAATAAAAATGTTGTTGCAGATGCACTCTCAAGAAAGAATGAGGAGGTGGAACCATTGCTTTGTGCCATTTATATTATCCAACCAGATTGGATAAATGAAGCAAGAGATGAATGGAAGAACGATGAAGAAGTGTGGGAACTCATTCAAAATTTGTAGCAAGATCCTAATAAATCTGATACATTTAGTTGGAAAAATGATTCGTTATGGTAAAAATATAATTTATACCCCTGTAATAATTCCCAACTCAAACAAAAGATTCTTCTACATTTGCACACCTATCCCTTAGGATGGCATCTAGGATATTTAAAAACTTACCATAGGGTTAAGAAGGATTTTATTCTTGATGGCCTTAATTCTAATATTCAAAAGTTTGTGGTAGAATGTTTGGTTTGCAAACAAAAAAAAGTTGAGACAATTAAGACCCCGGGTCTATTACAAAATTTATCCATTCCAATTTAATGTTGGGATGAGGTTTCAATGGATTGTATCACAGGTTTACCCAAATTCGAAGGAAAGAGTGTCATCATGGTGGTAGTTGATAGAATTACCAAGTATGCACAATTTTTTGCATTATCTCATCCATTTAAAGCAACTAAAGTTGCTACTGCATTTATGGAAACAATTCAAAAGCTACATGGAAACCCAAATATTATTGTAAGTAATAGAGATCCTATTTTCACTGGAAATTTTTGGACAAAATTATTTTTTTTGTCTCGATACTCAGTTAGCTCATAGTTCACCTTATCATCCTCAATTTGATGCCAAAATTGAGATAGTGAACAAATTTTTGGAAGGATATCTCCATTGCTTTGTATCTGATAAACATACGCAATGGTTCAAATGGTTGCCTCTGGTTGAATGGTGGTATAACACTTCCTCCAGTACTGCAGCAAAAATGACCCCATTTATGGCACTTTATGGATATCACCCACCATCCATCACATCATATTTAAGAGAATATTCTAAGGTTCAAGCAGTGGAAGATCACATCGAGCATCAACAAAAAGTTCTCCAACTCTTAAAGGATAACCTGACTTTAGCACATAATATAATGAAACAATAGACAGATCAACAGCATAGTGAAAGACATTTTGATGTATGCTTCCCTCTTTGACTTAATCATTAATACAAAGCATGTTTTACTTCCCATAAGCTTATCTATGATGGTTTTCTTAGTACAATCCTCCTTGATCTATTGTATAACTTTTATTGGAATGCATATGCTATGATCTCTCTTGTTTTTTTTCTTTTGATCTCTCTTGCAGGTGTTTGGACACAAGAAATAGTAAGGAGCAATCCTGGGAGCTAAGGGATTGGGATCATCATCAAAGGTCAAGTGCATAGGAAAGATGTATTCCATCTCCCTTTCCCATTTGTCATTCTGATTTACATTAGGGAAGTTTTCTTGTTTTGTCATGGTTGTTACTAGACCCACACATTGGGCTAGAGGGATCACTTTTATCTGTAGAAGGTATTGCCTGGTTAATAAATTGGAAACTCCATTGGGGAATCCTACACCCTTTTCATCCTCCTTGCATTTTTTCCCTTCTCGTTAAGTTTAGCCAATCGTTGAAAGACTCTATATTTGGATTGATTTTCAGTCTGTACTCTAAATTGTTGGTTTCTTAGGGTATCAGCTCTAAAGTTTCTTCCTGATTCTTTCTTTTTTTCCTAAAATTTCCTCGCTCAGTGCATGTTTTATCAGTGGTAATCGCATTGACAATGCATTTTTCCCTGTACATTCACATTGGAAACCCTGTCTTCCACTATTTACTCACACTGAAGACCATCATAGGTTTTTCTATGAAATGTAGTTCTACCATCATAGGTTTTTCTATGAGAAGTAATGTTGATGACCCTATCAGCATAGGTTTTTCTATATCAAGTAGTGTTGGTCTTTGAATGTGAAAATTTTTAAGGTCTCTACTGAAAACTCTAGTGTGTCCTAGCCTCTGAGGTCTCTTTTTTTCTTTATCTGTATTATTCTATGTCTGTATGCTTATGCTTTTTTGTGGAATGAAAAGGATTTTCTCTTGCTTGAACTGGTCAAAAACAAATTTTGATTGAGTATTTTCAAGCTTTGAGTCAATTGAGACCTTTGTTTATTACTTGTGTGCTTGAAAATTATTGATTGTTCTGTTAATTAAATAGTGATTTCTCTTTTGTGTGGATTAAAGGAATCAATTTTGCATTGAATTAGTTTTCATTTTGAAAAAATTACTTTTCATTAAAATTGCATTATATCACTTGCATGAAAAGTTATTTTTTGGAATGAATTATTAGAAATATACCACATTTTTGAAAATTGAAAATTAAATGTTGCATTAGTTGCATTAAATTATTTAAAGAAAAAAGAAAAGTATAAATCATATAAGTGCATCTTAGGAAAAGTGAAAATCATTTTTACTTTTTGGCATTGCATTTGGAAAATGAAAGTGAAAGATATAGTTAGGAAAGCTTTCTTTGTTACATTCTTCACTATCGCATCATTGTTTGAATCTCTTCCCTTACTAGATTATCTTTCAGCGAAATATAAATAATCCTTTTCTCATGATAGTTGCATCATGGGGAACATATGCATACAATGTTTTTCCTTTTGGGCTATGTAATACACCTGCTACTTTTCATAGAGCAGTCCTTGCAATATTTCATTATTTAATCCATGAATGTGTAGAAGTCTATATGGATAATTTCACTATCTATGGAAACACCTTTGACGATTGCTTGAAAAATATTGATAAAGTTTTGAAAAGATGCATAGAGATAAATATATCCCTAAGTAATGAAAAATGCTACATCATGTTAGCAGAAGGGATAATGTTGGGACATCATATTTCTTTATTAGGAATTAAGGTGGACCCAACAAAAATACAAGTCATTGTGAATATAATGCCACCTACAAATCAAAAGGAAGTAAGAAGTTTCTTGGGTTATGCAGGCTACTATAGGAGATTTATTGAAAATTTCAATAAAATAGGTATGCCTCTATTCAAGTTACTCGTAAAAGATGTTGAATTCCAATGGACAAATCATTGTAAAAATGCATTTCAATTATTGAAATAAAAATTGTTAGTTGCTCCCATTCTTCGAGGACCACATTAGTCTTTTCCATTTCATATCTCCACCGATGCATCTGATACAACTATTGGTGCATCACTTGAATAGAAAGAAAACTAGTTTAATTATGCTATATATTTCATAAGTAAAAACTTAACACCAGCAAAATTGAACTACACAGTTATAGAAAAAGAGATGTTAGTTGTAGTACATGCCGTTAATAAATTCAGACATTAGATAACAGGATATCAAGTATTCATTCGCACAAACCATTTAGCCATTAGATACTTAATGAATAAAGCATATAAAGATAATCAAGTAGTTGACTTTCTTTTAAGGCTTCATACACCTAGTGATTTGAATCTTGTTTCAGATAATTTCTCATATGAACTTCTATTTGCGAATTGTCAAAACACCATGGTTTGCAGATATAGCAAACTATATATCTTCTGGAAAATTACCATTTCACTTCACAAAGAAATAGAAAAGAAAAATAATTAGAGAAAGTGCTAGATATAGTTCGGTCAATGGTGATCTCTTTTATACTAGTTCTAATTTGATAATAAGAAAATGTGTTAGAGAAGATGAAATCTTAGATATTTTGAAAGCATGTCATGATGAGCCATGTGGTGGTCATTTTGTAGACAAGCAAACAACCTACAAGGTATTGAAACTTGGCTACCATTGGCCAGCAATCTTCAAGGATTCCAAAGCTTATGTCAAAAGGTGTGACAGCTGCTAATGAATAGGAAGGCCAATAATATCAGATGAAATGCTACTAAAGCCACAAGTACTCATAAAGACATTTGAGCAATGGGCTCTAGAATTTATGGGACCAATAAGCCCACCTTCAAAGGGAAAGAAGTGAATCTTAGTGTGTATTGATTATGTTACTAAGTGGGTTGAGGCAAAGGCAGTAGTAAGAGCAAAAAAAGTCACAGTAGTCACATTCCTCTTTCAGGAAATCTTTATCAGATTTGGAGTATCGAGACAGATTGTAACTGACCAAGGCACACAGTTCACCTCCAAACTTGTTCATGATCTTACAAAGAAGTACAAGATCAAACATAGAAAATCAACTCTGTACCATCCTCAAGCAAATAGAGAAGTAGAGTCAACAAACAAAGTCCTAGAGAATATCATGACAAAAACTGTACAAATGAATAGAAAGGACTGGTCAAAAAAAATTGAGAGATGCATTATGGGCATATAGGATAACATGGAAGAACACAACTAGGTTCAGTCCATATCAGTTGGTGTATGGAAAATAAGTCCTGTTACCCATAGAATTTCAAATACACACATTCAAACTAGCATCAAAGTTGGGAATAGAATTATCTGAAGCACAACAACAAAGAGTCATGTAATTAAATCAACTGGATGAAATAAGATAGCAAGCAGTAGAGCACACATCTCTTGTGCAACAACAAAGAATAAAATGGCATGATCGATTTATCAAGAATAAAACATTCAATAAAGGAGACTGGACATTATTGTTTGACTCCAAGTTTAAAGCTTTCAAGGCAAAGTTTACAACTCCTTGGCTAGGGCCATATGAGATAGAAGAGATCTTTGATAATGGAGCTATCAAAATAAAAACAATTGATGAAGCATCTAGTTCATTTGTAGTTAATGGACATAGGCTTAAAGTCTACAATAAGCCTATAAATAACGAGGATTTTGGGGAAATAATTTCAACAAACACTAATCTGGAAATAATGGAATGACATAGAAATATGCCTTCCATAATTCAAAAAAAAAAAAAATTGTGAAAATCTAGGAAACTGGCGCAAAGCAAACTCGAATTCACATAGGAAAACCAACTAGTTTGGCCTGTATGAATTTCCTATCTTGTTTTACTCTTACTTCTGTTTGATTTTGCAAAATAACCCTCCAAGAAATACAAGACTTGAGGACAAGTCTTAACATAAGCAAGGGGGAAGTTGCAGAAGGAACTCAGTTTGAGCAGTTGAATTGCAGAAGGAACTTGAATTACATATCAGAAGGGACCTGAAAGATCATTGAAAATATTGTGTAGAATGGACCTAAAATGTCATTATGCAGAAGAAACATGTATTATATGACATATGCAACATACAAAAATACATGTCAGAAGGGATCTGAATCATCAATTATAAACTGCAGAAGGGACTTGAACAACATCAACATTCAAAGATCCTGACTCAATGTCAAATGCGAAAACATGAAACAGAAATAAGTTTCTACATTGCAATCTTTCCTCGAAGAGCCATCAAAGACATTATCAACTATCATTTGACCAGAAGACATAATTAACATCAAATATTTTATGGGAGTACAAGTACAGTAAGTAAAAAAAATTCCTCTTAAAATTTCAATTTTTTTTCTAGAGGTTGTTTAGACTAATTTAGTACTCGATATGCATTTTGTTCCTACCTTCATTATCATCACCACTACTATTCATTACCCTTTCCTACATTTCACTACATTAATCATACATTCCTATATTCCTACATTCTTAAAATTCTAAAAACCCATCACATTAATCTTACATTCCCTATCCTATACCATCATTCCATATCATTATAAAAAAAAAAAAACAAACAAACAAATCGATCACATTAATCCTAGTCATTTTCTTAAAGCAAACGGATAAAAAATAGAAGGCTTAATACTCAAGCCCTTAATTGACCTACAAAAACATAAAAAAGGTTAGTATCATAAAGTTTAATTTTAAACATGACCATTCGAGGGTCATTTTAAAATTAAATTAAAAACAATGAAAAGCGCACAATGTAAATGATACAAGTCATAAAAATCGAAATAATGAATTTCGATGGTGACATAACCAAGCGCATAATGAAAAAATCATGCAACAAAATTCCAAATTGAAATGATGCAATGAAATGTAAATAATGCAACGAAATGAAAAGGTATGAAGTGGTATCATGATGTGTTTCGGTGGGCATGATGCATTTCGAATGGGTATGAAGTTAAGTAATAATGAATTTCCATTGGCACAAGGTTCTACAATAAAACCATAATGCATTTCGATGGGCATGAAGGTATGCAATGAAGCCATGATGCATTTCGGTGGGCATGCAAAGGAATGGAGGTCTAGGCATACGACAACATAAGTAGAACAAAAAATATAGTTTACGGTGATGAGACAAGCCTGAACATTGTGGAGGAAAGGACATAAAGGAAACATGATGCATGGTAGCTAGAGGTACGTAGTCAGACTATGCGCTGGAGGTAGAAACGGTCAAAATCTTCAAACAAACATACAAACACCTCAAACAAACATACAAACATTGTGAACTATGTTATTTGCTCACTATAAACTACTGCTCTGTAATCAAACTATTTTTCCCACCATCATAGCCGAATTCTGCTCAGGTTGAGGTGTTGAATGTTGTGCATTCATGCACACACATACAACCCCCTTGTGGAAGAAGGAATAAGGAGAAAAAAAAAAGCGAAGAAGGAGAAAGGGTCACGTAAGCAAGAACCCTGAACTGAGAAAGCAATGCAGAATATATAAGCAGCTGTGAGGGGAAGAAGGCACCGTTCAAGAAGATAGGAAAGCGTAATTTTATCAACATTAAGGTTGACTGAGCGCTTCACCAGACTCAAGGAATCCCATAAAGGAAGGCAAGAAATCGACTCTGGATTGTCATAGGTTGTTAGCGGATTTCAAGGAACAAAACTTGTTAAGTGTTGCATTGTGTCATGTCAAAAATGAGTTAAAACTCTAGTTTGCAAACCTGAGTGATTGCCACCAAATAGCTTAACTCTTCCATCTATTAAACACATAAGGATGTTGAGTTAATGGAAGGAGAGTTTAACGGCAGTGATGTTGTGAAAACGCAGGGAAACAAGGATAAAACTCAGAGAAAATCTCAGCATTAACCTGAAGCAAGTAAAAAAAATCAAATATTCCATATTCACACACGAAATTGTTAAATATAGTTTGAGAAAACAGAGTGTTCCATAATGAATAGATTTCGAAAGAAACAGTGAGTCATTTTTTATTTGATTTCACAAACGATGAGTTTTAAATCACTTCATTTTTATGTGCAATGAATTTTTCAACATAGAGGAAGAGTAAGGGCAAGAGGAAACTGTGGCATGATTAAAAATAAATAAAAAATCAACACAGTATTCTACACCAAAACAGAGTTTTGAATTTTGGTTTTGAAAACATAATTCTTTTCCTATTTTTTATATACAGTGGACATAATGCATGAATGGTTTGTATGGAAATTTTGTTTCATTCACATGCACAATGAGGATTGTTGAGACAAAACATGTTTTTTGATGAGTTGGACAAAAGCAAAGATTGATTTGTGAGTCAAGGGGCAAGGAAAACATGATCAAAATGTTTTTTTTTATGATTTTCATATACAGAGAATAATGTTTTAAAGAACAGTGAATCGTTTTTCAGCAAAACAGAGGTAGAACAAGGTTGATTTCATTGTTTTTAAAGAGCATCAGAGAGGAGATAAGCCCTATTACTATAATGCATGAATGAATCAAGAAATATCTATATGTATGCATAATTTTTATTTTCAAAATGAGAATGATGACAGTAGAGGGTTATATGAATTGGTTTTCGAAACACATGGCTACTAGAATAGAACCAAAAGAATTCTAGATTGAGCAGTGAGAGAAATAAATAATAGAGAAACTCTATCAGGCTAGATTTATAGGTTTTCTCCAAAAGTTTAATGGGCACAATGAAAGCATAACCATGGAATTTATAAACAATTATGCCAAAGACCAAACCATGGTGGGAAACCTAGCTATTCCATTGACTCCAGGATTCATTTCTTAGGCATTAGATCTACCACTGTCAGGAGAACACTATCATAAGGGTTTACACTTTAAAGAAAAGGCATGGACTTTATTTCTAGAGAAGAAAAGGAAGGGAACCTTTGATAGAACCAAGGCATACCTAGGGAATGGTTCAATGAGCCTTGGGGAGAATTGGTTTTAATCATTTAGAATTTTTTCACATATGATAGAGGTCATAGTGTGGTACACCTTTACCATGTCAGATTGCTTCAACACATCAAAGGAGAAGTGAAAATTAATTTGCCATATTTCTTCTCTAAGAATCTGATTAAAATGATAGAGACTATGAAAAATGAGACTAAACCCAAAGAAGCCCAAATTTATCACCAAGGACTTATTAAAATTCTTGTAGACTATCAAGTGAAAGCCAAGGGTGTAGTTTGGAAGGAATTTTTAGTTCAAAATCATCTTGAAGAACAGGCCATAGAAGAGCAGTATAAACCAGTGCAGGAAACAAGAAGCATAATGAACTCACCTCTCTATCCAAGGACAAGGTTCAAAAAGCAACACAATACTATCATGGTTGAGAGAGATTCATCCTTCATATCCACTCCTAGGAGGCATAGGAGAAAAAGCCCAGCAAAGACAAGTAGCAAAGACCCTGAGGCATAGATTGTAGAGACACCTTCTACATAGAAACAAGTTGATGACATCATTGAAATATTGGAAAAATAAGGATTGGAGAAAGATTCATACTTTCACAATGTTGAGGCCACTTCATTTTCCAAAGGCACACAAGAACTAGACTATGCATCCAGGCTTTCAGGTGGCTCAAAGGCAAAAACTTGTGGAAGAACAAGTATGAGAAACAAAAGGTCAAGGCTACAATTTACAAGGAAGAGTAGTATAAGGGGATTGACTATCTACTACAAGCAACATAACAGGAAGCATCAGGATCAGGTACAGAGTTTACATCAGAGCTTAGAAGGTCGAAGAGAAGGAAGCAAGCATGAGGACATACTTGTGCATCAACAAGAGGGAGATGTTGGCCCTCATTTTTTATCTATTTTTTCTTAAGTAAACACACTTAATTTATATATTATCTATACATTCACCATATTATACACCCCATTTTGATATATTTATGTATATTCAGGTATATAATTTTAGTTTTGCAATTTTTAGAAGTTTTTATAAAAAATGAATTTTAAGTGCATTTTTGGACAGAATTAGAAATTCCCATAATGGTTTCGTTGATGTCATAGTTGCAGGACACCTAGGCATGAGCTAAGCACATTTCTAGAAATATTGGGAACTAATATTGAATGAACTCCTATTGGTTTGGTCAAAACAAGCTTAAACAGGTTCGGTCAAAGCTGGTCAAACAGGATTAGTCACTCAGGAAATCCCTAGGAAATAGGGCAGTTTTAGGATTTCATGGGATTTTCCAGATTTTGAGTGATGGGATGGATGAGCTTGACTTGGATAGATGGGATATGGATAGACATAGCTGTTAGAGACATTTTAGATCAGTTTGTTTCATATTTTTCTATTTAAGCCAAAATATTGAAGACTTATGTATGTAGGATTTGTATAATTTCATATTGAGACTTCTGAATATTTTGAGTTAATTTGAGGAACCTATTCTATCTTCATTTTTCTGTTCAATGGTGTGGATGATTTGTGTGGATGATTGACTGAGTTTTTGTTAGTTGATAATCTCTTCAAGTGTGCAAGTCAAGGGTGGAGGGCCCCCACACTAAGCTAAGTACACTTCGTGGTTAATTTAGCTTGATTTTCGTAAACTAGTTTTGCTTCAAATTTGTTTACTTAATTAGATTTATGATGATTTATTATGTTTGTTGATGAATCTTGGTGTAATTCCCATCTATATGTGAATGGAAAATTTTGTGTTCAAGTTGAACCCTCCTTATATCTGATCAATGAATAGAAACTGAAATTCATCTTTCTTGATTTCAAGTGATTTTATGAATTTCCAGTTTTCTAACAATGGCATTAATGATGAATGAATTTGTAATGAAGAATAACAAGGACTTCCTTAGTTAGGAGCCTCTTCTATTATTTGTTTATGGATCTTAAGCTATTGTTCACTAGTGGTTTTTGATTTCTATTCATGAAGTAGTACTAGAAGAAGGACAAATCTGCTTCTCCTAAGTTAGGAGTCACTTCTCCTGCTTATTACATAATGAATTAGAAATTACTTAGTTGAATTTTATATTTGTAATATGCACTTCTAATTAGTTTATAATTGCATTTCCTTCAGTTTCCGTAACTTATCTTCTAAAGCTAATTATAGTTGATATCCATACATTTTGGACATGCTTCTAAGTTCTACAAACCTGGATTGATATTTAATTCTTGTGTTAATTTACTCAATAAATTGACCCAATAGAGTGTATTCCAAATAGAGAGGCAATACATATTCTATATAATTTCTCAAGACGATAAATCTACAACTCATACAAAGAATACGCAGAAGGTGCTAAAGGAAATGGTCGATTTATTACATATCCATATTTTGTGAAGACATGGAAGAAAGAATTCAATAATGTCCATATTCCTAAGAAGACAAGGATGGGGATTTGCAGTACATATGCTTCTCTTAAATAAAAAAAGGATAAACTTGAAGGGGCAAAAAGAGGTAAGCATTCATAACATTAATTTTTAAAATTGTATAGTCATCAAATATGAAGACATATTTATTAATGACTTTATTTTATGTTGTGTAGATTCCATTGTCAAAGCGCTTCAAGAGCATCGCGGGCAACAAACAAGTGAAAGGAAAAAGTTGTACAAGCATCGAAAGAAGTGTTATGATAATCCAAATAAATATTTGGGTTTGATAATTGATGGTATGGACTAGAAGAAAACACTTCTACCACATTTTGTTCGCACACCCAAAACTTTATAGGAGGAAAATTTTATTCAGTATCACTTGGTTGGTTGTATGGTATTCAATGGGAAAATGTTGCCAACGGTATACTTCACAGTTCCAAATATTCATAATGATGCAAATATGACAATAGCCATAATTCATGATGTTCTTTCTCATTGGTCTGGTAATCGTCCTGAAGTTTTGTTTCTACAATTGGACAACACTTGTTGTGAAAACAAAAATCAAATTGTTTTTGGATATCTAAACATGCTTGTTCAATAGAGAATATTTCAGAAGGTAAAGGTTGGTTTCCCTCTTGTTGGGCACACTCATGACCATATTGATAAGATGTTCAGTCGTTTTTCAGTCACATTGATGAGGAAGGATGTTGGGAGCTTCCCATCATTAATTGAATGTATTAAGAAATCATACATGCGAGAGCCTCTTTTTGATGTGTTGAAAGAAACTGTTGACATGCTAAGGTTTATTCTGGGATCGCATGGTAAAGAAATGCATTGAACAACTTAATGACATCAGCTTCCAACATCAATTTCGTATAAAAAAAATTGATGGGTAAACACTAATATGGGGCAAGAAGTATTCAACCACTGCAGAATGGGTGTTGTCATCAGGTTTATCATTTTTGAAGCTCGTTCTAGATCATCCAATATTTGCGTCAAATATATTGTTATTACTATCAGTTACTGAAGTTCATAATGCATGAAGGCATAATAGAGATATAAATTATTCTTATTGCCTCAAATAAATTAAAAAATGTATTAGATATACATATGAGTACTTTGATACTGTTGATTCAGTTTGATGGGAATCTTTTTTCAATAATCAAAGTGATATCATTTCAAGAACAACAAATGAAGATATACCTTTGAAAACTCCATTTATTTGGCCACAAAATGTGTCAAATGAACATGAGGAAAGAAACATTGTTGAACAACAACAATCTCAAGGTATTATTAATTCTTCACGGGTAGAGGAAAGAGAAATGTATATTGGTTCCAAAAGATCTCGTGCACAATGTGAAGCCATGGAAGACCTTTACAGGGTTTCAGTACAGGATATTAAGGAGGGTTGCATGATCGTATTGCTAGCAGATGGAGATCCCAATGGCTATTCATTCTGGGTTGCTAAGGTTATAAAGGTCATTACAGAAAATGAAGATGTTGTAGGTGTTGAAGTACATTGGTATGCCACAAATACACACCCATTCAATGGTGTGTACAAGCCAGAGATGGTAGTTGATAAAAATATTGGCGTAAAGAGAAAAAGAAAGGGTACAAATATAAATTGTCGCTCCACATACGTCTTAAAATTCGAGGATGTTGACATACTTGTTTATGACTTCAATTTAAAAAAGGGAGGAACTCTTCGCTTCAAGATGATAGAGATTCTGAAGAGGTTGTTATTAGAAGAAACAATGTTGAGATGGGAGTTTGCCTAAAACAATCATAGATTTAGAAGAATTTTGAAACCTAAAATGGTGGGAATGCATGTGGACTCAGATGAGGCACTAGTTGATGAAAGAGAAGAATATGTAACATCTTCATCTGCATCCAATCATTCATCTGAAGATGTGAATTATAATGGCGTGCAAGAAACATCTTCATCTACATCCAGTCATTCATCTGAAGATGTGAATTATAATGGTATGCAAGAAAATATTAGTGATTTTGAATAATTGTCTAAGACAATTTATATAATTGATGTTTGCATCGTATCTTAAAATAAAAATTTTGATTTCCATATGATGTTAAATGAAATTATGAGTCATTTTTATGTTTGTTGGATTATATGTTTTAATTATGATGAGTTTTATTGTTTAGAGTATCTATAATGCAACAATAACTTAGAGATGTCATTTATGTTTCATTCACTCTAAATGTATTGACATTTTGATTAATTTAATCATGTAATTTGTTCATAATGTCATAGTTTAAATGTGTTGAAAACTTAGAGTTTTTTAATTCTATGGTTGAAAATTTTCTATTTTTTTATCATTAATGTTATAGTTGAAAACAATTAGAATTTTAGTGATATTTAGTTTCATGTTATTATATGTTTAGCAACATCGATGAAAACTGATGAAATTTTAATGTGTTTCAGATCCCAATATTTTACCTTTATCGTCATTACTAAAAAATATTGAAATTATACTTGGGAAAGAAAATTGTTTTTCTACCAAAATATTAGTGTGTTTTTTCCTTAAAAACATTGTTTTTTGCACAAAAAATCGTTTCACTACCATTTTTTAAATATGTTGAAAATTAACCTTAAAAAAAATATCATTCCAGTATATACACTTTTTGTTTTTAGCATTGTTTTTCATGTTTTTTTGGGGTTTTTTGGCTAGAGTTTCCGTTTTGAGTTTATAGTTCTCGTTTCAAAGTTTACATTGTTCCAAGTTGTCCATGGCTCTAGAGCATTTGTTCCAACCTAGATCTGGGAGTAGTAATTCAACCCACAACTGTCGTAGGGCTCCAGAGCATTTGTTCACTCAACCCACTAAGGGCTCCAGAGAGTTTATCCAACCAAGGCTTCCAGGACTAGTAAATCGACCCAATTTGTTCTAGGGCTTCTAAATCGTTTGTCCAACCAAGGCTCAAGAAAATAATAACTAACCCACAACCATAAGGAACATGAGCACCAATAAGAAACAATCAAGTGGGAAACCCACAATACCATGGCTATCTAGGAAATGGCAAGGCTAGGAAAACCATCGTCAATCTAGGCAATCCTGCATGCCAATGACATATCATAACCAAATGACCACATGCATATACCATACATGCCCAAGGAAATCATACATGAAACTCGATACCTGCAAAACAGACCCATTGTAGTTGTTGATCCTGCTATCCTTTGTCATTTCCTATTTTTGCTTTGCCTTCTTTTTCCAAATCCAAAGTATGCCAAAATCCTCCAAGAGTGTTCCAAGAAAACTCTGTGTGCTATAGTATGAGAGAGATAGAGAGAATTGAATGAGAATGCCAAAGGTTGAACTGACTAAAGCTAAAATTGACAAAAATCTGTGAACTAATCCTCCTAAGCCTTTTTATCATTGAGGCCTCTATTTTCTTCATTTTCCTCTATTTTTTCTCACATGCAATTATGTGACCTTTCACCATCCTTTTCTTCTATTTTCTATTATTTTCATAAATAAAATGCCAATCAATGCCTCTTTTCCTTTGCCAATGCCTTTGCCAATTTCCATAGCAATTATTAATCACCAGTGCTCCCCATCGCTATGTTGTTTACCAATGTTCACCTTGGAATATGTATCCCATGACCTTGGCATTATTTTTAATTTATTAACTTTATTACATGGATTTTTAACCGGGGTTTTTACAGGGAAGCTGTTGAGAATAGTTGAGAGAAGTGAGTCCCTGTGCATTTGATTATGTGATTAGCTAGTGGGTAAAGGTGGGTTACCTTATAGGCCCCGTTTCAGTTGGAATTACTAACTTTACATGGTTTAACACTCTATCCTCAAGCTTTGGTATCTGGCTCAAGGGTGATTACTGCAATAAAGGTTTGGATGTTATATGTCTAAGGTTGGTCGAAGAATTGAAGCCCCAACCTTAGTTTCCAAATATGTCAACTTAACATAAGTGTTAATTATGCCTTATGTGCCAATAAATAATAAATGAATGTTCATGGTGCATTTTAAATGCCTTTTGAATATTATGCTCATGTTTGATGTGTTGGTTCGATGCCTACATTAATGCTAATGAATGGTGATTCCTATATGAATGTATGGATGCTTATTGCTTGATTATGTGTTGGTTAATAATGGTTTGTTAATGTTGGGAAATGGAGTTTCTTGTGTGATAGGGAAATGTTGATTTCTTGCATGGTTTTGGAATGGTATGATTTCTTGTGTTATTCTAAGCATAAATTCTAGTGTAATGACATGCATGCGTATGGGAATCTACTATTTCCTAAGTATGGGATATTATCTAAGTTTCCTAGGTGGAAGGAGATGGGTAGATCTTTGTAATATTTATCATTTTGTTGTGTTGTTGAAGGAATGGTTCAATTCTTGTGTTTACTCTGAGCTCCAATTTAATCTAATTATTTGAGCATGAAGGACGGGCAAATCCTTGATGTTAAAATTCTCTTTGTGTTTTAATGATTTGCATAACTATATTTTATAGTTGGTCAATGATTATTTATAAGCTCAGGAAGGATAATGTTACTTACATGAGTAATATGTGTGTGTGTTTATGTGGAATGGGTTGGGCTGAGCCCTGCTAAAAGCTCAGGAGGGATAGCGAGTGCAATGTATAAATACATGCATACACTAAAAGTTCAAGAGGGATTAACTATTAGAGGTTTGTGTCTATATATATGTACATAGATAAAGTTGAGAGGGGGTTTGTCTTTAAGGATATAAGGCATGACCTTCAATTTGAATAGGCCCATGTGTGAAAGTGTTGTAACCAAGCACTGGGGGAGGAAAATACCAAGTCATAAAAATTATGCCTCATGGGGCTAGAAGTCTGGGGCCCGAAGGAGTAAGGGGTTAACTTATGCCACAGGAGGCTAGAAGTCTAGGGACCGGAGGAGAAAGGGGTTTAAGCCTTCAAGGCCATGTGATCAGGCATCATGCCCAACTGCAAAAGAGGAGGAAATATGATCCATTGGATGTGCAGAAGCGTAAGATATGTCCACATAAACCCTGAGGAATTAACCCAAAAGTTTCAAGTGGAGGCATGTGTAGATCTCGTTGGGATTTAAACAAATAGGGTGATGTGGTAAGGGTGGTACCCAAGTGCATGAATCATAGAAAAAGGTGTTGGGACACATATGAGGTGGGGTCCACATGGGGTTCTATGTAACCCCAGAGGTTCTTCACTGATAGTTTCAATGTAGGACTGCAAAGGAAACCCTGAAATTATATTTCCAAGGTGAGGTGGAAAAGGGATCCTTCACGACTGATAAGAAAGAGGGATCTGTCTGGAAGAGAATCCTCTGCCACAGTTTCTGTTTCAGTATAGGGAAAGTAACATAATAATTTGGCAAACAGCAGTGATTTCTTAGATTTAGATTTTATGAATTCCAAATCAAATTCGTGTAGGATAACTATCCATTTAGAATATTTTTCCCCTAGAAATTGTCTCGTAAGAATGTAAACCATAAGGTTCAATCGGAAATCACTATTGTTTTCCGCAAAATAATGTAGCGACGAAATCTTTGTACAGCTTAAATGGCTACCAAGGCCAATTTATCCACATGAGCATATTTTAATTCAGTTTTGGTAAGATTCCTGCTCAAATAATATATGACATGCTCATCGTTCAACTCATCTTTCTGAACTAAAACCATGCTAATGGTGACATCAGATGCATCTAAATACAAAAAGTAGTCTCAATGATAATCAGGAGGATTCAACAGCAATGTATGGGTCAACGAGTGTTTAAGAGCATCAAATTCTTGTTGAGAAACTTCATCCCATATAAATGAGATGCCCTTTTTCAATAGTAGAGTGAAACCTTTAGCTAGCTCAACATAGTTTTGGATGAATTGATGTAAAAATTTGATTTCCCTTGCAATATTTGGAGTTGGCGGAGAATGGAAGGAGGAGGCAAATTCAGAATAACCTCTACCTTGAGCAGATCAACACGAATGGCTTCCTTAGATATGAAAAAAACCCATTAATCGACTAGATTGGACACAAAAAATACATTTGTTAGGGTTCAAGTGTATATTGTAGTGTTGGCATCTGATAAAATAGCTCTCAAATGTGTTGGATGATCTTCCCTTTTCAGAAAATGAGCTGATAAGTCATCCAAATAAGATTGTACAATATTCTTAATATCGTGAAATGCGTAAGACATATCCCGTTGGAAGGTCGCATCGGAATTCTTTAATTTGAATGGGAGTTTTCGATAAGAAAAAGTCCCCCATGGACAGATGAACATTGTTTTATGTTGATCAGCTAGGAGTATGTTGATTTGGTTGTAACCGGAAAATCCATCCATGAATGAAAATATTTCATTACTGGCACAATCTTCAATTATTTCATTGACATAGGGAGTAGGATAGTTGTCCTTGGGACAATCCTTATTAACATCCCTATAATATATGCATACTATGATGGTTCCTTGCTTTTTATTCACAGAAACAATATTGGAAACCCAATAAGTCAAGGGAACCAGGTAGATAAAACCTGCTTTATGCAGTTTTTCAACCTC
This sequence comes from Pinus taeda, assembly GCA_000404065.3. NCBI lineage: Eukaryota > Viridiplantae > Streptophyta > Pinopsida > Pinales > Pinaceae > Pinus > Pinus taeda. The sequence continues at coordinate 125,034 of APFE031393578.1, read as the reverse complement.
GACTTTAATAGCATCAACCTTTGGTGGATGTGTTTGACATAATCTTTGTATAATAGGTTTTGCATCTCGGTAAGTCTTAATCTCGTGAAAAGCAATGCTTGGGTCAATTCCCAGCATTTCCTCGTAGGATCAGGGGAAAATGTCACATAAATATTGAAATAGGCTATGTACGTTTGAGTCTCTTCAAGTGAGCATGAAGCACCTATGTGAATGTTCTCAATGATTCCCATTTTAACTGACATACCAATGGAAATAGTTGTAGATATGTTTCCCAAATTATTTTTAGATTCAACTTAAAGAACTGACATGAGCCATTCAGGACTATCTACAATCTCAGTCAAAAACATAGTTGAAAACCCATTCCTAATTTTATCGAGGTTAGGGAGAAAATATGAATGATAATGATAATCGTCCCTTGGGAATTTCAACCAAATTCATGATCTCCATAAAACTTTCATCACTTGGAAATGTATTGTCGAAAGGATTGGGAAGTGAAATTGGTTCTAACCAAGGTGACGGAGAATAATCATCATTGGTCGCATTCACTTGGCCAATCTCAGAATATGGTGGGTCAAAAAATAATTGAACTTCTTGATAATCCAATTCAAGTGGACTCAAAGGAATTTCATTTCCATAGGAGGTAAATTCGGATTCTAAAGGCATTATCCACGGATCAAACGATTCCATAGTTCTTGATGTGATCATGTTAACCTCGCCAACATTAGAAGGAAAATTAGGTGGAGGAAGTGCAAATGTCCCATGAGTGATGAATTTTATAGCAAACCAACACCAATATCCTCATAAGGGCTCCTCGTTTTTCAGACGAAAGGTACGCTACCCGTAGAGTTAGGGTCAGAAGTGTAGTAAGATAACTAGTCTATTTTGACTATTTTTCTTCAATGAAAAAATTGTATCATAAGGAAAATTGATGAGACCACTGCAGACATAACATAGTTCCAACTTCAACCAAGAAAAAAATTATAATCGAGTTGAGCATCAACAACTTCAACTTCGATGGTGACCTTCTTACCTTCTATCTCTATGGGTAGATCATTTAATATTCCATAAGGATGAAAACCTCTTCCATCAAAGGCTTTCAGAGCGTTAGGTGACTAATTGATAGTTGGAGAACCTAAAACTTTCCAACAAGCAATTGACATGATACACGTAGAAGCTCCTTCGTCAATAACTATGCGAACGCTCGTCTAGTTTTGATAAAAACAGGAATTTGGAACGTCATCTGATGTGGGAGTCTAGGTATATGAATTTCAAGATCAAATATAATAAGATTAGATTCATGTGGATCAATCACTCCAATAGCTAACAATAGTAACTTTCTTTGTGTTGGACATGTTTGCAACACTTCAAGAGCTTACATTGTTGAAGGAGACATAGTCAGATCTTCAACAATGTTATAATTCGTAGCAGCTCTAGCATGTGGGTTGAAAGTTGATTCCAAAGAACACCTTTTGGAGGTGGTCGAAACATCATGACAGGGTTCGATTTCTCAATATTTAATGCTTCATACAGACGAGGAGGAATTGAACTAGAAGGTTGATTAAATGAACTAGTCTCGTTTCCATTGACTACAAGACCCTTAGATCCATAATATTTTGATCTTTTTGCTACCATAACTTGTTGCAAAGACATCATCGTGATATTTTGCGATGTGGAAGAAGAAGATAGGCTATGTGAAACCATTTTATTGTCTTCATAAGGAAAAGGATCCTTCAAAACAACAGGAGTTGGAGAACCTTTTATGAATTTGGTAACCTTTTCCTGATGTGCACATTCCTTCATTTAATGATATCCACTACAAATAAGGAAAGGATAACAAGAATTCCTTTTCTCGTCTAATCAGGGATGAGTGTTTTAGCTAAAAAAATGAAAGTTCGCATAATTGCTTCAAACATGAATGACCGGATAAAGTTCGTCACCAGGATTCCAACGCCATGAATTGTTCAAAAAACCAACATCATATGCAAAAGTTAGAGCTTTTGAAAGTTTGGTTAAAAAAAAAAGTCAAATTCAAAGTTTGACTAGGGTTGACTAGATGCCCAATCAGCATGCAGAGAATATTCTCCAGTTTCAACCAGTGACATTGTGACAAGTGTCATCTTTAGATTTTCCAGTTTGGCTCAGATAAGGTGATTTTGCCTAGTTGGCTCCAAGGTGTGAAAATTTGAAATTTTTTTGGTTATTTAAATATTATATATAATAATTCTTATATATATATATATATATAATATATTATATATATATAATATATATATATATATATATATTATTATATTATATATATATATATATATTATAATTCAAGTTCAAAATCCCCAACCCCACTACAACACTTTACCATTAAGCCACGCAGGGCAAGCTTGAAAGGAGGGTTGCGCACTTTCTTTTATGTTATAGCTTGAGTTCGATGGCAGGGTGGTCGGAGCCAGCCCCCACCCCATGTGACCATGCACCTGAACCAGGAGCTAGGGGCCAGCACTAAGTGTGATTAGTGCACCACTATTCAGTATATCATTCAATTAATCCATGATTAATTTGGCAGATATTTTGGAGGAGCCACCAAATTCGGAACTGCCACCAAACTTAGCGGACTTAACTGGCAGTTCTCCAAATTTAGCGGAGGTTTTATAGGAAAAAATGTTTGAGCCATAACTTACTCAATTCTTAGCCAAATTTCAAAAATGAATAGTCATTTTTGGCTAACTGGCATGCTAAGGAATCATTGGAGCAAGTTTCAGAGGCAGAAGAGGTCAAATACAGGTTTTTTTTATCACTTGAAGATTTTTGAAGCCCACGGCCACCACATGTTGGAGGCCATTCCCAGAGTAGCTAATAATCAAATTGAGTAAACAAATAGTAATTTCTGATATATTTGAATGTTTTAAACTCATTTGAATAGGTTCCAAGATCATTGGATGCATGTAAAAACAATTTTAGCACTATTGAATCTAATACAAAGGTCCACACTCTGAAGCTAGACCAAGGAGATGTAGCCCAGGAGGGGTGAAGTCCTTCAACAAAAAATTGTGTATTGAGCTCTGTTATTTGTGCTTGTTGTGTTTTTTATGTTGTTATTCAGCCATTTAAATTCATGCTTTTAAGTTCATGCAAAGCACTAAATTTCATCAAGTTTAATAAATTGGCAATCACATGCTCATGGATAAACTCTTTATGGATAAGCAAACCAAAGAAAAGAAAATTTTATATATAGAAATGATATTAGCACAACATTAACTAGCAATCAATTTCAGGTCAAGTTGGTATCAGAGCACAAGGTTTCTTGCTTGATTTGCTTGAAGGGTTTAATAGTTGCAATTGTTATTATGATTACAAGGTTGAAGTTGCAGAGAGGAGAAGGGAAGCTACTAATAGTTAGTCATGAGATTAGGACAAGAAGGAAGAAGGCTGCAAAAACAAAAAACAAAAAAACAAAAAAAAAAAAAAAAAAAACCATCCTCACCCAAAGGACCACTCAAGGCAGTGCCTAAATCACCTCAAGTTACATCTCCATCAGTTGAGATAGAAGAGGCACAGAATGCACAAGAGGTTGAAGTGATTGAAGAGGTACAAGCATTAGTACAAATTTCTAAGCCTGAATCCACAGCCATTATGTTTGGAGAAAGAGAGCATGAAGGTCCCTCTTCAGAATAGGAATAATTTAAGAAATCTTTCTATACTTTGACTGAGATGGTTAAAGTCCTTTATGAAGAGAGGAACACTAGAGTGGTTGGAGAGAGTTCTAAACCTCCACATGGAGAAGTGACGCAGGGTTACCCCCGCTTACACCACAGTATGCATGTAAAATACATAAGCACATTTACCCCCGGAATTTTAACTCACCATCGAGTCAAAATCTTCAAACATCAATGGTTAAGGCCCCCTTATTAAACTCGACAGAATCATTCATTACAATAGCCTAGTCTTTCATTTCCTTCTATAAGGGACTCTATCCACACTTATAAACCTTAGTTTAGACCTTACCCACACATTAGGCCTTCACAACATTGTTGCCGCATATATATAACCAAACCCCTCTTTAAACTTTGGTTAATGCGGACTTAACCCATAAACCTACAACTATGCATTATTTCTATTATACCCCTTAATAAAAATACACATAAACATACCTTTTTCCACTTTACAAAGCCTTTGCACATTTTCCAATGTTTCGCCTTTATCGTTGGTCGCAATCGCGATTCTCCGCAGTCATCCTACACACTCTACCTTCCGCCTCCAATATGCGATAACCTTCTCGATCTCAAAAAATATACACCCACCACTATAACTCCATTAGGTCTGTCTCATGGCTTCAATCCTTTCTCCTGTGTTCTGCCTTCTCCGATCTCTGATCACGCTTAATACTTAAGCCGGACTTCAAAACAAATACTCTCACATCTATAGATCATCGGGTCCTCACATCAAAGCCTTCCTCTATACTCCGATCCAACTCCATGTAACATTTGCGATCTGACCTAATCGTCGTCATTGATCTTCCGCCATCAAATCAACGGTTGATATCCTTTCCTATTCACAAAACTATCCGACAATCCTCCATCGTGGATCTGCACTCAACGGATCCAACGGTCCACAGTGACTTCGGGTGAACAAGTAGTACGGGGAATACCCGCCCGATGAGGAAGTGTTCCTCTCTCCTCGGCTGCTACGTGTCGTGATATGTGTGGAATCGGATGATTACTACTTTTTACCATTTATGGTTTCTACCTCGTCTGAAATACCACTTCCGCTTATAAAAACCACTTTGTCACCGACTATCTTCCATGCTCTTCCACCATGCAAATCGATCATGCCGTTGATCTATAAGATCCAACGATTATTGTGCTTCACCTCTGCAATTCTCTGCTCTTCTCTTTGCTTATGGTTTACGCTATTTTTCGGCATTATGGTTCAGGTTTATTCAAAGATTCCATTCTTCCACCACTCAACTCACTCCTAAGCTTGACCTCTACGAAATCTCACATCGCAGTATCTCCAGAGTTTCACTCTAATCCTTCAACTGGATTTGATGATCCATTATGATTCCTCTGAATCATTCTTCTCCTCTGGGTAGTTCTACAGAACTCTACCTGCAAACTCAGTTACATAACCTATGAATTCACACATAATCAATCATTAAATACTCATTTCACACACTTACATAGTTCTAGGATAAGCCTCTATACATACAAGTATAAACAATTGATTACATATCGAGACCCTCTGTCTAATAGGACTGATCTTCAATATCAGTGGCCTCCTTCTCTTCTCTCTTTTCCTGTAGGCTTACATTTATACCAGAAAGGTTTTGTTGAGATAATTCTAGTTCAAACCCTTAATCTACTGAATTGACTCCTAAATTTCCTTTGAGTCCACTTCTAACTCTAGTTAATCCCTAAGAACTCTCTCTAGTTCCTCGAATCATGAAATTGACTTAAGAGTTATAATTGACTTCTAACTCTCTTGTCATTATTAACCACTCATGTTCTCCTTAGTTCGAGAGCATTTACAACATCCTCACAACATCTAGTTAATTCTTATCCTACTCACTTAAAAGCCGAAATATTACATTAATTCATCACTTAGGAATCCAACTTCCTTAAAACACGTGACCACCTATGTCTACTAAAATACAATGATTTTCTCTTGGGTTGAATGCTCCTACATCAAACTCCCAAAGTAAAAAATATTCATGATCTCCTGATCATGTGTTTTCATGTGTTGATAAAAACCTCAAGGGTCCAAAACTTTAGTTTGTAGCTGCCCAAATGTCTTGCACATTTGATGTTGTTGTATTTATGCTATCTTCTGTTTCATCTTTCTCTCATTGTCAATCAAGGTCAAGTTCTGATTGATCATCCTTCCTGCTGCTATCATTTTCCTCCATATGGACTGCTTCATCATTAACTGCCATATCTCTTCAATCTCCATCTCTAGCATATCTTTGGGCTGGTCCATATTCTGCCATTCACTATTACCTCTTTATCTCTGCTTCAGGTTGTTGCTGTTTTCCACTAACTCTTCAAATTGTTGTTTTTTATTTTCACTTTGTAGTTGTTGGTTTACTTTTTCTTCTACTTTTTCTCTTGCTCCAACTTTTTCTGCCCTAAATATTGTTGTAGACATTGTTGTAGTTATTGCTCTAGGTACCACTGTAGACATTGCTTCCACCCAAACTTCCTTAATATCCTTAAGGATATCTCCCTCTACAACATCTAATTTCTACATTGGATTATGACTTTGCAGCATTCTCTCCAACAATTGAACATCTCTATTCCATGGATTAAATTCTTCCACAGAATATTCTTCTTTTATCTTAATTTGGCTACTCATCTGTGCCACATTTTCTCCAATATATGCAACTAAACCTGCATTCACAAAAAAATTGTTAAAATAAAAAACATAAGGCTTCTGTGCCTTATTTTCCTTTGGCAACAATTCAGTTTGTTGCTCTGTTTTCTCCTCCTCTATCAGCATATCAGTCTACCAGTTTAAATTCTCAGAAGAATTCATGAGACTGTCAGCTAGTCTCTCCTCCATACCATCTTCTTCAATGATATCTCTCTGCTTTTGTTCACAGTAGTGAACTTCTTCTTCATTGGCTTGTTTTTGGTTAACTCTTCTTTGAAATTGTTTGATTCTTACTGCCTCCCTTTCATCCTTACCCTCTTTTTCTTTAAGAACCTCCATATCACCTTCAAACAATCTTTCTCCTTCCCCAATGACATTCATTGGATCATTTCTTTGGGACAACATTTCTTCAGTCTTGATTGGAATAAGACTGCCATCTTTCTCCTCTATGACAGTTCTAACATTATGTTGCCTACTCCCAGGTGAATCTTTTGTCTCCTTCTGGTTCTGAGATCTTGCCATCTCAGTCTTGACCTGAAAATATTTCAGCTTCTACTCCTTATCTCTGACAAATTCTAAAGCTTGTTCATGCTGTTGTGATGTACCTGCAATCATCCACAAACTATTAATTTTAAAATCTTAAGACCTGGCGGTCTTACTCGACTCTTCAGTCATCACATCTCCTTGCTGCTCTGAATCTTCTATGTGATTCATCTCCTTCCTTCACAAGGAATGGTTCTTGTCTTGTAAGAGCTCCAATTATTAATTTGTCAATGAGTTCTTTCTGCTATGACAACTCAATACTTTCCTCATTTGAGAGGTCTTCTTCATCCTACTCTGCTCTAGAGTACCTTTTATCCCCTAAAACACATTGCTCCTCATACTTCAGTTCAAGAGCTATATTTAGCTTCACTTCAGAGTATTCATCTTCTGTAAGATACTCCTCCATGCTTTCGACAGCTTCACAAGATTATCTATCCTATCCTATGCATCTTGCAAGCACATCAAAACTATTAGGTTCAAAAACACAAGGTTTGATGGCCTTATACATCAGTTCTTCATCTTCAGTCAGCATCTCATCATGTTGTTTTGAACTATCCCAATAGTCCGTGACATCTTCACTTGATCTCCATTCTTTATCTTCGGTGTAGTCTTTACTTTCTCCCAAAATTTCTCCCTGTTCTGGTTCACAAATGGACTCTTCCATTTCCAACTCAACTTCCTTGAGTTTTTCCCTCAGCCATTTTACTTGCTTTTGATGTAACCTTCTTTGCATCTCATGCCACTCCACTGGCTTCTTCCTTAATACCCAACCTTGTCTCTGGTTTTCTTCTAGCCACATTGTTAACACATCAAGTTCTTTTGTTATCTCAGCCAACTCCTTGTCAATCTCCTCTTGACTCAGCCTCTTGCCATCTACTTTAGCATTCTCCTTCTCATATATTCTGTTGTGGCTTCTCTCTTAACCTCTGCTATGACTATCAGTAGTCATCTTCTTCTCCTCTTTCTTCATGAGCTCCTCACTCATCTACGACAAGCCTCTGCAATAGCTAGTCCTCCTCGATGCAATATTACCTCACTAAGATCTCCTCACTCAGTCTTTTGGTAAGCATGGGTCCTCTGTTTGGAACCTCCTCTTGAGAAACACCTTTGCTCCTTCTAGGCTTCTGCAATCTCTTACTCTCTCTTGAGAATTCTTTAGTTGTCCTCTCTGCCCAACCTCTTGTTGGATTCTTCGAGTTCACTGCCACTTCTCCTTCATAGTGTTTTCCTTACTCTGCCTTCAAGAACACATTAGGTCCTCCTCTCACATATTCTCTTTTTGTCCTTTGTTGATATGCTTCATCTACAACCACAATCTTCAATTTCAATTTGAAACAAAACACACTATCTTACCTCCAAGATCTATGTATGATCTTGTTCCCCCATTCTTCTGCACTTTGAATGGATTATTCTTTGTTTGGTCTCCAAGTCCTCTTTCCTTCAGAACTTCTATTAAGAAATCTTGCTCTCACTTTTCTTCAAGGAATCCTCTGTTCCTGTCTACTCCAAGCCTCTGTTGGAACTACTACAATCTCCCAAAAACTTCAAAAGTCCCCCCCCCCCCCTGCACTCTTCTGATGTAGTCTTTATCATTCATTCACATTTGAGTGAATCTCCATTCTCCTCAAGAAAACAAACATCGTTGTGTTTTATTTATGCTTCTGCAGTCTCTTCTTCTTAGAGTATCACTTACTCTCATCTTATCTCATGCCTTCTACTTATCAAATTCAAATATCATGATCTCTTATTTCTTCTGCAATCACTCTTGTATTCTGCACAATTCTGCTTTAATCAAAAGAGCTTAAACTTGCTCTGATACCACAAATAATGCAGGATTACCCCCACTTACACCTACAGTATGCATGTAAAATGCATAAGCACATTTCCCCCAGGAATTTTAACTCACCATCGAGTCAAAATATTCAACCATCAATGGTTAAGGCCCCCTTATTAAACTCAACAGAATCATTCATTACAATAGCCCAGTCTTTCATTTCCTTCTATCAAGACACTATCCACCCTTATAAACCTTAGTTTAGACCTTACCCCGACATTAGGCCTTCATAACATTGTTGTCACATATATATAACCAAACCCCTCTTTAAACTTTGGTTAATGTGGACTTAACCCATAAACCTACAACTGCACATTATTTCAGTTATACCCTTAATAGAAATACACATAAACATACCTTTTTCCACTTTTCAAAGCCTTTGCACATTTTCCAATGTTTCCCCTTTATCTTTGATTGCAATCGCGATTCTCCTCGGTCATCCTACACACTCTACCTTCCTCCTCCAATATGCGATAACCTTTCGAATCTCAAAAATTATACACCCGCCACTATAACTCCACCGGGTCCGTCTCGTGGCTTTAATACTTTTTGATGTGTTCCACCTTCTTTGATCTCTGATCGGTCTTAATGCTTAAGCCGGACTTCAAACGGAATACTCCCGCATTTATAGATCGTCAGGTCCGCGCATCAAAGCCTTCCTATATACTCTGATCCAACTCGATGTAACATTTTCTATTCGAATTAATCTTCGTCGTTGATCTTTCACCATCAGATCGACGGCTGATATCCTTTCTTGTTCACCAAACTATCCGACAATCCTCCATCGTGGATCTACACTCAACGGATACAACGGTCCACAATGACTTCGGGTGAACAAGTAGTACGGGGAATACTCACCCGATGAGGCGGTTTTCCTCTCTCCTCGGCTGCTACATGTCGTGATATGTGTGGAATTGGGTGATTACTCCTTTTTACCACTTATGGTTTCTACCTCACCCGAAATACCACTTCCGCTAATAAAAACCACTTTGTCACAGACTATCTTTTGCGCTCTTCCACCATGCGAATCGATCATGTTGTTGATCTATAAGATCCAACGGTTACTGTGCTTCACCTCTGCACTTCTCTTCTCTTCTCTTTGCTTATAGCTTACTCTATTTTTCAGTGTTTTCTCTGTGGTTTGGGTTTCTTCAAAGGTTCCATTCTTTCACCGCTCAACTCACTCCTGAGCTTGACCTCTACGAAATCTCACATTGCAGTCCCTCCAGAGTTTTACTCTAATCCTTCAACTAGATTCGATGATCCATTATGATTCCTTCGAATCATTCTTCTCCTCTGGGTAGTTCTACAGAACTCTACCTACAACCTCAGTTACAGAACCTACGAATTCACACATAAATCACTCGTTAAATACTCATTTCACACACTTACATAGTTCAGGGACAAACCTCTATATATACAAGTATAAACAATTAATTACATATCGAGACCCTCTATCTAACAAGCCTGATCTTCAATATCAGTGGCCTCCTTATTTGCTCACTCTGCCCATAGGCTTACATTTATACCATAAAGGTTTTGTTGAACTAATTCTGGCTCAAACCCTTAATCTACTGAACTGACTCCTAAATGTCCTCTAAGTCCACTTCTAACTCCAGTTTAATCCCTGAGAACTCTCTCTAGTTCCTCGAATCATGAAACTGCCTTAAGAGTTATAATTGACTTCTAACTCTCTTGTCATTATTAACCACTCATGTTCTCCTTAATTCGAGAGCATTTACAACATCCTCACAACATCTAATTAATTCTTATCCTACTCACTCAAAAGCCTAAATATTACATTAATTCATCACTTAGGAATCCAACTTCCTTAAAACACATGACCCCCTATGTCTACTAAAATACAATGATTTTCTCTTGGGTTGAATGCTCCTGCATCAAGAAAGAAGCTCAGAGGATAAAAAAGATGAGAAAAAGGATTCTAAAGGGAATAGTGGAAAGCCACCTCCATCTCCACCATCCTCATCATCTTCACCATCTCACTCAGCATCATCTTCCACTGCCCATACTCATTCAAAAAACCCACAAGGAAAAACTCCATTACTTGAATTGGACATAAAATTTGAACTTTTCATGTAATAGAGAAGTGAATGCATAAAAGTTAGACAATTGGATTTGACAGTTGGAAGTATACTGCAGAATTCAAAACCTTCAAGAAGACAACATAAAGATCCATTTAGCTTCATTGAGGCTAGAAGGAGTTGCGTTAGTTTGGTGGGAAGCAAAGACTCAAGAGGAAATACGAATCCATGGTAATATATCCATTTCTTGGGTTGAATTTATTTCTTCCATTAAAAGACAATTTTATCCTTTAGCTTATATCCAAAAATCCATCATGAGTTAGCAAAACTTTATGCAACTAGAAGGCCAAACTGTCCAAGACTACACTCAAGAGTTTAGGAAGAGCGCTTTGTTGTTGGGAGTAAACTTGAATTCACAAGACACACTCTTGAAATATATTGGAGGTTTACATTCCTATTTGCAGCATATTATCCTTATGTTTAAACCAAGAAACTTATATGAAGTACGTGTGCAAGCCACGCATCTTGATGCAAGGGGAAAACAAAACATAGAGGAGAAAGGTGAAAGTGAGGGTAAGGGAAAAGAGAAGGGAGGAAAATGAAAGGGAAAAAAGAATGCAAGTATAAAAAAAGAGAAGGAAAAACTCACATGCAAAAATTGTTCAAAGATTGGCCATGATGAAGACCACTATTGGGAATTTCATCCATAATTAAAACTAGATAGATTGAAAGTCAAAGAGAAGGGAAAATTTGTTGCTATAGTTGAAAAAGACTTAGGTTTAGATTCAGGAGATGAGACAAAAATTATAGTTATGGGTTTGAAAGGTCAACATGTTGAAAGTACTAGTTCCTTAAGTAGTCACAACAACACTCCAAATGAAGACAAAAGGAAAGAGTTGTTCGTTGTCAAAGTAATCTCAAATCATACCAAGATTGATGCACTCTTTGATAGTGGATCACAAGAAAACTTGATTTCAAAAGACTTAGTTAAAAATCTTAAACTTGAAACCGTACCACATCATAAACCATACCCTTTGGGTTGGATAGTTAAGGATGCCAATTTACAGGTTTCAAGGAAATGCATTTTTATATTTGCTATTACTGCAAACTTTGTTGATAAAGTCGAGTTAGATGTGGTTCCACTTGACATTTCTGGAATTATCTTGGGAAGTCCATATTTGTATGACAGGAAAGCAGTGTTTCATTGCTATGAGCACAAATATCATTTGCTTAAAGATGGGATGAAGTATATTGTGAGAGCTCATCGCAAGAAACTGAACATTTGTTTAGTTAATGCAGGGCAACTAAAGAGGCAAGTGAATGCAAGTCATAATTTGACATTGCTGATGATCAAACAGAGAGATTTTTTGAATCATACTTTTCATAAAGATGCTTATATTTGTAATGAGTTGTTTCGGAATGATAACAGGTTTCCTTTGAAAGAAGGTTAAAAAAATTTGCAGCAGCCAACATTGGTGTTGAGCGGTGTTGAAAACAAGGTGTCGGTGCAAGAAGTTGCAAAGGTTAAAGTGAAGAGGACAAAGCAGCTTGGAAAAGAAGGCATGGATTTCACAAATGTTCATTGTTGGTTTCCAAAAGGCACATTAAAATGGCAAAGAAGCTTGGGCAAGAGTCGACTCAAGTACAAGGCAAAAGCAGCTAAAAATCACCATAGAGACAAAATGCAAGGTGAGAAAGATTCCAAGTTTCCTTTTATTATATATGGTCGTTGGAATCAAGGAAAATTTTGACTTTTTATGAAAAGCTCCAAATGATGAAATTAGGAAAATTTCAATGGATAAAGATTGGAAGGATGAGGGAAGTCCCATCATCAACATAATCAGTGATCAAGGGAGCTTTTGGGGTCCAAAAGGCTTCTAGTGGGGAGGAATGATTAGAGATCAGTATTTTAGCTAAAAAATGAAAGTGCTCAGAATTGCTTTAGACCTGAATGACCAGATAGAGTTCGTCACCAGGATTCCAATGCCGCGAATGGTTCAAAAAATTGACATCGTATGCAAAAGTTAAGCTTCTAAAAGTTTGGTAAAACAAAAAGTCAAAGTCAAAGTTTGACTAGGGTTGACTAGATGCCTAGTCAGCATGCAGAGAATATTCTCTAGTTTCAGCGAGTGACATTATGACAAGTGTCACCTTCAAATTCGCCAGTTGGCTCAGAGAAGGTGTTTTTGCCTAGTTGGCTCCAAGGTGGAATTATTCAAATTATTCAAATTAAATATGGCGGTAAAATTATTCAAATTAAATATGGCGGCAAAATATATTATGAGTGGAGGGAGGTGGAATGGAACCCACAACCTCCCCTACGTCACTACCACACTTTACCGTTGCCACAGAGGGCAAGCTTGAAAGGAGGGCCGCACACATTCTTTTATGCTATTGCTTGAGTTCGACGGTGGGGTGGTGGGAGCTAGCCCTACAAGCCAACCCCCACCCCAAGTGACCATGCACCCGAACCAAGAGTTAGGGGTCAACACTAAGTAAGATTAGCGCACCACTAATCAAGTTAGCATTTAATTAATCCATGATTAAGTTGGCAGATATTTTGGAGGAGCCACCAAATCTGAAACTGCCACCAAACTTAGCGGACTTAACTGGTAGTTCTCCAGATTTAGCGGAGGTTTTCTAGGAAAAACTGTTTGTGCCATAAGTTACTCAATTCTCAGCTAAATTTCAAAAATGAATAGACATTTTTGGCTAATTAGCATGATAGGAACTCACAAGAGCAGGTTTCAGATGCATAAGAGGTCATCTACAGGTGTTTTTGGTCACTTGAATATTTTTTAAGCCTAGGGCCACTAGGTGTTGAAGGTCATAGCAGCTGGTAACCATATTGAGTAAACAAATAACCATTTATGATAGATTTGAATGTTTTAAACTCATCAGAATAGGTTCCAAGAGCATTGGATGCATGTAACAGAAATTTGAGCACTATTGAATCTAATACAAAGGTCCACACTATGAAGCTGGACCAGGGAGATGTAGCTCGTAAGGGGTGAACTCCTTCAAAAAAAAATTGTGTATTGAGCTCTGTTATTTGTGCTTGTTGTGTTTTTTTATGTTGTTGTTTAGCCATTTAAATTCATGCTTTTAAGTTCATGCAAAACACTAAATTTCATCAAGTTAGATGAATCGACAATCACATGCTGATGGATAAACTCTTTATGGATAAGAAAACCAAAGCAACGAAAATTTTATACATGGAAATGATACTAGCACAGCCTTAACTAGTAATCAATTTCAGATCACCATCAATAGGTTAATTCTTAGTGGGATTCTCTTTCTAACAAGAATTTTGTTTTGCTTTACCTTTCCAATTATTTTTACCCTCGGATCACTGGTTCTTACCAGAAGATGACTCTACGGCATTAATTTCAGTAGTTTCCGGAGAAAGGATTTCAGGAAGTGAATCTTGTATGGTCAAAGTCTGAGTGCTTTTATAATTATTCTTTTTATGCTTAGCCTATTGGCTGACAGAACCAATTACACCATCAACTGTGTTAGATCATGTAGGAGTTTAATATGATTGATCATTTAAAAAATTTGGGTGAGGTAAATTCAGTATTTTCTTATACGAGGTGCCAGATTGGGTATAGACTAAGTCTAAGTACTAAGCATGAACAATTACATTCTCTTCTGTTACAACATCTCCCTTAGAAACATCCTCGGTAATATCGGGAAGCAATGATTTTGTAAACCATTCATCTAAGATTTAATCTGGAATAAAAACTTTGACTAATCGACATCTACATCTTCATTCATGTATATGATCTAAAATATAAGTAGATTTCAATTGTTTTAAATAAGTAAACAGTTTGGTACCAGTGTCGTATAGAATTGGTAGCTGAAAATGTGTTAAAAACGTTGTTGCTAGAGAGTTGAAATTATTGAAAAAAACTCGAGGTAACTCAATGTATCGTTTGGTTGTCGAACTGGTTAAAGTTCGTTGGAAAAGATGAAGTCTGATAGAGTCATTAATAAGTGAATTCGATGCACACCAAAGATGATATGTCATGACATGATTTGATGGGTCCTCTCTTGCTTTTCCCTCAAAATTCAGTATATCACTTGGTAACTTGGTGGGAATCATCATCCAAAAATGTTAATAATAAATAATATCATTCATTAGCTGGGATAAAAATGGTAAGTATAGGGTTGCGATAAACTGTAACTTTGGATTAGGGTATTGTTGTAGAGTTTGATAATATTGTGAGTTAAGTCCAACTCCTGGAGGAGGATACCCAGGATATCCTTGAATAGCCTATGTGATTGGAATTTTCATTCCTCCAAGGAAACTAGGATGAATCATACCAAGTTGTGGTTGAACAGTTACTTGATAAGTATGACCATGGTATGGTTGACTCTAGAAAGGTTAACTTTGACCCATTTTACCCAAGTAATATTTCCCCAGTATAGGTTGAGCTTGCAAAGGTTAACCTTGAACAAATTTAGTTTGAACATGTTGAATTTGGATAAATTGACCTTGAAAAGGTAGAACCTGAAAAGCTTGACCTTGGAAAGGTGTTTTTTTATGTTGTTATTCAGCCATTTAAATTCATGCTTTTAAGTTCATGCAAAACACTAAATTTCATCAAGTTTAATAAATTGACAATCACATGCTCATGGATAAACTCTTTATGGATAAGCAAATGGATAAACTCTTTATGGATAAGCAAACCAAAGCAAATAAAATTTTATATCTAGAAATGATATTAGCACAGCATTAACTAGCAATCAATTTCATATCAAGTTGGTATCAGAGCACAAGGTTGCTTGCTTGATTTGCTTGAAGGGTTTAATAGTTGCAATTGTTGCAATTGTTGTTATGATTACAAGGTTGAAGTTGCAAAGAGGAGAAGAGAAGCTACTAATAGCTAGTCATGAGATTAGGACAAGAAGGAAGAAGGCTGAAAAAAAACCATCCTCACCCAAAGGACCTCAAGTTACATCTCCATCAGTTGAGATAGAAGAGGCACAGATTGCACAAGAAGTTGAAGTGATTGAAGAGGTACAAGCATTAGTACAAATTTCTGAGCCCGATTCCATAGCCATTATGTCTAGAGAAAGAGAGCATGAAGGTCCCTCTTCAGAAGAGGAAGAATTCAAGAAATCTTTCTATACTTTGACTAAGATAGTTAAAGTCCTCTATGAAGAGAGGAACACTAGAATGGTTGGAGAGAGTTCTAAACCTCCACATGGAGAAGTGACGCAGGGTTACCCCTGCTTACACCCACAGTATGCATGTAAAATGCATAAGCACATTTACCCCAGGAATTTTAACTCACCATTGAGTCAAAATCTTCAACCATCAATGGTTAAGGCCCCCTTATTAAACTCAACAGAATCATTCATTACAATAGCCCAGTCTTTCATTTCCTTCTATCAGGACACTATCCACCCTTATAAACCTTATTTTAGACCTTGCCCACACATTAGGCCTTCATAACATTGTTGCCGCATATATTGTTATATATCTAGGGGGGGTAATATGGGGTACCGAGGGAGGTACCCAAGGGAATAATGTAATAATGGGATGGGCCATAGTAATAAATAAGGTGGTTAACCCATGTCATGTAAGGGACCACAAGTAGTTAATAATAATGTAAGGGCCCATGGTATTAGTTGATGGTATGAGGAAACCATGGTAATGATGCATGGTATTGTATGTATGAGGCCTATATAGAGGCTAGAGACTCCACATGGAGAGAAATGAAGAGAAGTATTCTTGTATGAACCAGCATATGGCTTGTGGAGTATTCTCCTTCCTTAAGGAGTGAATGTATGGTGTTGCCCTACCTTAAGGGTTTGATCAATAAAGACTCATTTCATACTATTTCTGGGTTTATTTTTATTATCTTATATTTTCATATCAGATCTATAATATTTTTGGGTCAGAGCTACAACAAGTGGTATCAAAGCTCTGATACCACTTGTTGTAGCTCTGATACCACTTGTTGTAGCCCCGATACCACTTGTTCTATATCTAACCCAGAAATATAAGATAATAACAATTATACCCAAGAAATAATAAGATCTGAATATAGATAGAAATGCTTCTTTATTGATCAAACCCTTAAGGTAGGGCAACACCGTACATTCACT
>APFE031393578.1:74057-105811 GCA_000404065.3 Pinus taeda | reverse complement strand
AAGCATATGGCTTGTGGAGTGTTCTCCTTCCTTAAGGAGTGATTGTATGGTGTTGCCCTACCTTAAGGGTTTGATCAATAAAGAATCATTTCATATTATTTCTGGGTTTATTTGCATTATCTCATACTTTCTTATCAGTTCTATAATATTCTTGGGTTAGAGCTACATCAAGTGGTATCAGAGCTACAACAAGTGGTATCAGAGCTACAACATATATATAACCAAACCCCTCTTTAAACTTTGATTAATGCAGACTTAACCCATAAACCTACAACTGCGCATTATTTCTATTATACCCCTTAATAGAAATACACATAAACATACATTTTTCCACTTTACAAAGCCTTTGCATATTCTCCAATGTTTCCCCTTTATCGTTGATTGCAATCGTGATTCTCTGCGGTCATCCTACACACTCTACCTTCTGCTTCTAATATGCAATAACCTTTCGGATCTCAAAAATTATACACCCGCCACTATAACTCCATTGGGTCCATCTCATGGCTTCAATCCTTTCCACTGTGTTCCACCTTCTCCGATCTCTGATCGTGTCTAATGCTTAAGCCAGACTTCAAAAGGAATACTCCCGCATCTATAGATCATCGGGTCTGCGCATCAAAGCCTTCCTCTATACTTCGATCCAACTCCATGTAACATTTGCGATCTGACCTAATCGTCGTCATTGATCTTCTACCATCAGATCGATGGCTGATATCTTTTCTGTTCACCAAACTAGCCGACAATCCTCCATCGTGGATCTGCACTTAACGGATCCAACGGTCCATGATGACTTCGAGTAAACAAGTAGTACGGGGAATACCCGCCCGATGAGGCGGTTTTCCTTTCTCCTCAGCTGCTACGTGGCACGATATGTGTGGAATCGGGTGATTACACCTTTTTACCACTTATGGTTTCTACCTCGCCCAAAATACCACTTCCACTTATAAAAACCACTTTGTCGCTGACTATCTTCCACGCTCTTCCACCATGCGAATCAATCTTGTCGTTGATTTGTAAGATCCAACGGTTATTTTGCTTCATCTCTGCACTCCTCTGCTCTTCTCGTTGCTTATGGTTTACGCTATTTTCAGTGTTTTCTCTGTGGTTCGGGTTTCTTCAAAGGTTCCATTATTCCACCACTCAACTCACTCCTAAGCTTGACCTCTACGAAATCTCACATTGCAGCCTCTCCAGAGTTTCACTCTGATCCTTCAACTAGATTCGATGAGCCACTATGAGTCCTCTGAATCATTCTTCTCCTCTGGGTAGTTCTACAGAACTCTACCTACAACCTCAGTTACAGAACCTACGAATTCACACATAAATCAATCGTTAAATACTCATTTCACACACTTACACAGTTCTGGGATAAACCTCTATATATACAAGTATAAACAACTGATTACATATTGAGACCCTCTATCTAACAGGACTGGTTTTCAATATTAGTGGCCTCCTTCTCTACTCACTTTGCCTGTAGGCTTACATTTATACTAGAAAGGTTATGTTGAACTAATTTTGGTTCAAACCCTTAATCTACTGAATTGACTCCTAAATTTCCTCTAAGTCCACTTCTAACTCTAGTTAATCCCTAAGAACTCCCTCTAGTTCCTCGAATCATGAAACTGCCTTAAGAGTTATAATTGACTTCTAACTCTCTTTTCATTATTAACCACTCATGTTCTCCTTAATTCGAGAGCATTTACAACATCCTCACAACATCTAATTAATTCTTATCCTACTCACTCAAAAGCCTAAATATTACATTAATTCATCACTTAGGAATCCAACTTCCTTAAAACACATGACCCCCTATGTCTACTAAAATACAATGATATTATCTTGGGTTGAATGACCGACCAAACAGTAGATGAAGCTTTTACCCTAATTTATGAAATCAAGAATTAAATTTCAAACAAAACTCAAGCAGACTCACAAAGACTAAATGAAGATACTGACAAGTGTAATTAAATAGGAAAAACCAAATTTATGGACTTAATGAATAGAAAACTGAACTTTTCAAAAATGCTAGGTATGTACGCAAGGAATGAACAATCTAGTGCACATATCCATTGTTTCAAAGAGATAAGTTTTCATATATATGCTCAATGCCTAAAGATAAATTACACACAACAGGAAGGTTTAGAAAAAATAAAAACAAGTCAAATAAATCATAAAATCCAAATTTCAATATTTACAAACACTCAGAGAGGGCTATGACAAAAGGATAAAAGGTCAAAACAAAGAGAATGATGGAGAGAATTATGTTCCCCATTGGATTCGTCAATTCGTTAGGCGGACTAATCCCTCTAGTGGACAAGATGGATCTCTTTAAACCTCAAAGAAATCTAGTAACAAACAAGAAATACTTGCTACCTTTTCTTAGCTTATGATTGATTGAAACAAACAATATGAAATAGATCACTTATTGTTTAATCGAAATGCCTATTCAAGGCCCTTTCAATGCCTTTTATAGTTAACTTTCTCTTGATGCTTTAGAGACTGTTCCAACACTTCCCACAACTTCTCTATGATATCTTGAAGGAGATATACATAGACAAAAACATACACAGGATCAAAGCATCTAGTATATAGAATGAAAGATAAATGAACTATTTAACTCAGCATATCTCATAAATTGAATCAATAACCAATCATAACCTATGTGAGTGATCAAGGAATCCCACAAATGATATCATCAAAGACATAATTAGGAAAGAAAAATTGCTTTTTATTAAATAAAATGGAAAACAAAGTTACAACCTCAAAGCCTTGATGTTACAATCCTCTTCTCATAATCTCTAACCCTCTCCTTGAATGAAAAGCTTCCTAACCTTATTTATGTCGCCTAAGCCTACCTTCAATAGTCCTCTCCAATCATCTGGCCTGAGTTTCATTTATAGGCCAATAGGAGGAAGTTAGGGATCCATTTCCTAAGGGATGAGATCCAGAAATGGTGGGATAGGGATTTGACAAAGAGAGGGAAGTAGCTCCATGATGGAAGGGATTAGGCTTGAGTAGGCATCCATTCGAAGTTGTTAATTGGGAAATATTGGACCAACAAAGATTCTAGACTTTATGTTTATATTTTACGTGCATTAAGTCATGTACACATGCCATAGTGTCAGATAGGGCACACTTTTGTGCATTTTTTAATTGTATCTTCTACATATGCGCAGAAATGGACTAGGGAACTGCTCAAGAACCCAAAAAAGGTTTTTGAGCCTTAAGATCCAGAAATTTCATTCTCTTTGGGATTGTTTGGGTTCTAACATTGCAGGGGGGTGCTTTGTAACACTTTGATGGGCAGTGAAAGATCTAGAATAATGGTCATTTGTCTAATGTGACAAAATTATGTGTAATAGTCTTGGATCCCAACTAGGGTTTTGAATAACATCTAAAAATTATGCAGCAGGATCCTATGGATGGGAAGAAAATAGGTCAAGGTTTTCCCATGGGTCATATGGGACAGAATTGCACTATCCAAAGGTTGGGGTGTTTGGGGTTTGAAAATATTTCCCTCTTTTGCAAAGGCTCTAGCTGTCAAGGTTGGATGGAGGTTGTTCTAAATAAAAATTTCTTGACTACAGTTGCCCATAGGAAGTATATCTTCCCCGGATCCTTGGAATGATTTCCTCATTCCCTAGATAAGAAGAGGCCCAAGATCTCCATAATTTGGAAAAAAGTCTTATCTTCTCTACCTGTTGTGGAAGTGATGCCAGTTGACTGACATCCCTTAAAAACCCCATGTGGACCTATGAGATAAGGCCACATTTGCATTGGAAGTGCTTTTAAAAACCAACTTTCCATAACAAAACCCCATCAACCTATCAGAATCCAAAACATTGCAAAACCCATCTATACACATGATCAATGATTTAACAAAGACATGACCTTACAAACTACTAATGAGCACTTTCTCACTTGTTATGAAATGATGTAGGAGGTAAATTGTTTCAGAGATTATCAAAAATTGGCCCTGCGTTCAACTTTTCTCTTTATGTTCAGGCCTTCCGCTGTGTTGCTCTAATCCCCTCTTTTTCGTTCCAAAACTCATTTTTTTCCTTTTAATAGAACCACTCAGTGGTGCACCGTAGATCACAACATAATTGATCTAATAGTCCACAATTGATATCGCTATCGTACATCGTAATGGGCAAGTGTTTAGGCCCCAGTACACCCACATGAAATGTTGCGATGTGAGTTATTCAACGATCACATCGCACATCGCATATCGCACTTCCCTAATGCTTGAGGCCCGTTCACACACCATGAAATATTTGCGATGCGATAAATTGGTGATCGCACATCACACAGTCTTAAGGTCTATGGTCCTGTCACATACAAATGAATTACTGTGATGCGATAAATCGGTGATTGCACATCGCATTCCCTTAAGGCCTAAGGTTCGTCTACTGGAGAATAAATATTGTGATGCGATGCGAGATAATCCAATGGTCGGCGTGATATCGCATTGTTTTTTGGACTTATATCGATGGTTAGGATTTAATGTGGGCTCAACCACGGTTATTAACAATAAGGACTCCAATTACCTTTGATCATTGTTATTTATAACTTAAAGCGTAAAATAGAGAAGAGTACTTAATTTGTTCCGCAGGAAAATATACAGAGGGAAGCCAAGGTTTTCAATAGAAACGACACATTAATGCACGCTAAAGCATTTATTCAATACAATAAAGGTTACAGAGTCTCAGCCCTTTGGCTCAATTACAGCAATAAAAAGACCCATGTTTCAATCTTGAAATCCTCACTCTGTTACTCAAATCTCGCCTTGCTCATTCTTGTATCATCTCTCCAAGTGAATCCAACCTAGCTGACCTCTCGAATTATGCAAAAGATTATAAATTATACAAGAGTGGATTCATGAACCAAATTTAGTTCAAATCCAGAAATATCTCACTCTCTCCTAAAGAATCTCTTCAACTCCACTCTTTTCTAAAACAAATGCTAATTTAAGCTTTCAAATCCCTCATATCCTATTCAAACCAGATAATCTAACTACTTGTCCTAATCTCCATGCAAGGAGGATCAATCAACCACTTATACCATTTTCTCATATTTGACAACAAATAAAACACTTTCACACATTTAAATAAGTAAAATTAACTAATCTCTTGTCTTCTAACCCTTTGTTAGTCCCAACATGTGATCATACCATCACATTGCTGACTAGGTCTAAATGCTCCTGCATCAGACTCCCAAAGTTGAAAGTTTTCATGACCTCCTGGTCATGTGTTTCTTCTGCTAATCATCTAGTATCCCAAACTTTAGTTTGTAACTGGTCATCACTTTCATCATGTTGTTGATTTAATTCTTCTGCCATTGTCACTTCTGTTCTTCCAGGATTCTAAATCTTATGTTGTTGTTGTCCACTTCCCTTACTAATACAAACTCCTTTTGTTAATTTCTCTTCCTTGTTGTCCCTCTTCTTAATTGACTTCATCTTCCACAATTTCTCAACTTCCTCTTTACAATTTGTTCTTAGTTGAACTCCACTAACATTTGTTTGTTGTACATTCCCCCTTACCATAGAAATTATGAAATTTCTGTCTAATTCCACTGCACTCCTTTCATTTACAACCTGTTGGTTGCATTTTTCAGCTTCCCCTTCACTATCATTAAAGATAATATTGTCCTCTATGTTATCAGGTTCATCTAGTAACTTTTCCAGCAAAATTCCATTCCTTCATATTCAATAAGCATGTCATTTACATATGACTCCTACTTCCTGTATAAAACAGAATTTCCATCACAATTGTGAGATTCAAAATAACTATGGTTTTCAATCACCATATATAATTTTGCCATCAAATCTTTATACTGTCCTTCTGCAAAAGTTATGAAACTGTCATCAAGTTTCATTTCAATACTTTCCTCTACATTACACAGTGTTCCTTGCTCTAACACAAGACTATCATTCAACAATTCAATGGCTAGAATTTCTTGGAGCATATCATTATGAAGTATTATTTCATCTTCTATACTTATACCATTGCAACAAAATGATGTTGTTTCACCTTCCCCTACAACAGAAACAAAATTATGGTTTTCTAAAGTTTCTTCATGGTTTACAGATTCATAAAAATAATCCACTTTAAAATCACAGAATTCCTGAACTTCTGTATTTGTCAACGTCATCATATATTCCTTCACAATTTCCATAATACTTTCATTTTGATTCTCTACTTAAGATACTTCATTCGGGTTATCATCACAAACTTTCATTTGCTTATCTTTAGCTTCTTTAATCATGAGATTTTCCCTATCAATACCATCATTCTCAAAATTATTAAATATATGCTCAAAATATCTTTCTGTGTCAGCCATTTCTTCCAGTAATCTCATTTCTTCATCAACATGCATAAGCACATTTTCCAATTGTCATTCATTACCTGTCAAACCTGAAAACATACACAACATGTTAGTTTCAAAAATACTAGGCCCTTAATTTGAAGCCACGGTGATCAGATCCTCATGCTTCTCTGAACTATTTTGATAGTTCACTAATTTATTGAGAACTTCTTCCTCAACATCTATGATTTCTTCCTCATCAAAGAAAACTTCTGGGATTACAGCTTCTTGACTATGCTTGGCAACTTCATCATAGGTTTGTAGAATACCTTTCTATTCTACACAATTTTCTCCGGCACTCAGTTTATCCAAATAAGACAACATTATCTCCTCCTCTTCTATGATAAGACTTTGATCTTTCAAAGATTTCCTTGAATTAACTTCTTCAGCTAAGTTCTCTGTGTCAGATTTTCTTCTCTTCACTTCAAAAATCTGCAATGCATTTATTTCCTTTCCTTTTTCCATTTCCCATTGGTCTTCTATCCATGCTAAAATTCCTTCTAACATGATCCAATAAGTTCTCACTAAGAGAAAACACAACCATTCAGCCATACCTTTTAATTTCCTCCACCAATTGAAGTATTGAAAGTATTTATGCATCTCCTTTTGTGTTTTTCTTGCCTCTGCCTCTTTCACCTTTTCATATACAGGTTCAAATTCATTATGCTACATACCTGCAATTTTACATTCACAAAAATGATTAATCCCAAAAATATGAGACTCTCTTGTCTGTGAAGATGCTACCAGCACATTCCTCACATCTTGATCTGCATAGATCAGTTCTTTATCACTATCATCACTGTCTCCTTCCCCAAAGGGAAATTCTTCCTCTGGTTCACAAATGTATTCTACTCCTTCATTCTCAACTGTTTGGATTTTAAATTCCTTAGCAAACAATTCTCTTACAGGCCCTTTAACTCTTTTTCCCACATAAAATCCTTGTTTCCATTTTTCTCTAATTCCTTTCAGTACCAACTTATTCAAACGACTTATTTCTACCTTCATCTCAGCCAACTTTATGTCCATTTCTTCTTTACTCATTCCTTTGAGTCCAACTACTTTGGCACTCCTTTTCCTCTATTTCTGACTTTCCTCTATACCCCTGTCATGATTATCAATAGTTAGTTCCATTTCTTCCTTTGGTGAACTTTCCCTGTTCATTGGTGAGCTGCAACTAGCCCTTTCTTCCATCTATAACAAGTATCCTTCATGCCTCACCAAACTTTTCTGATTTTAGCCTTTTGGCATCGATTGGTTCTTTCCTCGAACCTTTGACTGACTAGAAATTCTACCCAGCACCCCTCTTGCTGGAATTGTTATCTTTAAAACAACTCTACCCACAATCACAATTGTGGAGTTGCCTCAACAAATTCTACCCAACCATAATTGGAAGTTTTTCTCAGCTTCTCTTGAACACTCCTTGCTCTAGGATCTGCATCTTCAATTTCTCACTTCCTTCTTTCATTCAGTAATTTCACTTACTGTTGGGTATTGTCACCTTTCACTCATCTGTGAGTTATTCCTACTCTATATTCTTTAACATAGCTTATATGTTATGATGTTGATACAACTCATTCTACCTTTCAGCGATTCCACTGCTTCTATTGACCTACATAATCTTATCTCAAGATACATCAAAGGCAAGTATTCTCAAGATACATCAAAGGCAAGTATTTCACTTACTGTTGGGTATTGTCACCTTTCACTCATCTGTGAGTTATTCCTACTCTATATTCTTTAACATAGCTTATATGTTATGATGTTGATACAACTCATTCTACCTTTCAGCGATTCCACTGCTTCTATTGACCTACATAATCTTATCTCAAGATACATCAAAGGCAAGTATTCTCAAGATACATCAAAGGCAAGTATTTCACTTACTGTTGGGTATTGTCACCTTTCACTCATCTGTGAGTTATTCCTACTCTATATTCTTTAACATAGCTTATATGCTATGATGTTGATACAACTCATTCTACCTTTCAGCAATTCCATTGCTTCCATTGACCTACATAATCTTTTCTAATGTTTTGGATTCTGATTCTTCAAATCATTTAAATGACTTCAATGTCATAGCAAACCACTCTTCTATTTAACTTTAAATTCTAAACCTTTCACTTCAATTTACCTTTTAAATCAAACCAATTAATCAATCAACTTACATGGAAATTTCATTTTCCTGAAAGGAAAACATCTTCTCCTTTGAAATTTCAATCCCTTCTTGTTCTTCAGACATTCAAAACAAATCTCTGCAAAATCATCACAATAAACATTCTTACCAGACCTTCATCAAAATATTCATTGTTTCCCCATTCTGATCTTAGTGTCCTTTGTGTTGTGATCTCCATTTGTATTGAGTCCATAATAATGTAAATTATGCACATGCTGAGAATAAAATTCAATTTCTCAACCAATCTCTACAAAGCGTTGATCTAGCTTTGATACCAAAATATGATACCAGCTGACTGACATCCCTTAAAAACCCCATGTGGACGTATGAGCTAAGGCCACATTTGCATTAGAAGCGCTTTTAAAAACCAACTTTCCATAACAAAACCCCGTCAACCTATCAGAATCCAAAACATTAGAAAACTTGTCTATACACTCGATCAATGATTTAACAAAGACATGACCTTACAAACCGCCAATAAGCACTTTCTCACTTGGTATGAAATGACACAAGAGGTCAATTGTTTCAGAGATTATCAACAATAGGCTTCGCGTTTAAATTTTCTCTTTATGTTTGGGCCTTTTGTTGTGCTGCTCTGATCCCCTCTTTTTCATTCCAAAACTGATATTTCACCTTTTAACAAGACCACTCGGTGGTATATCGTAGATCGCAACACAATTGATCCGATGGTCCACAACTGATATTGCTATTGCACATTGAAATGGGAAAATATTTAGGCCCCAGTACACCCACATGAAACATTGTGATGCAATTTATTCAGTGATCGCATCGCACATCGCATATCGCACTTCCCTAATGCTTGAGGCCCATTCACATAGCATGAAATATTTGTGATGCAATAAATCGGCAATTGCACATCGCATGGTTTTAAGGTCTGTGGTCTTGTCGCATACAAATGAATTATTGCAATGCAATAAATAGGTGATCACACATCGCATTCCCTTAAGGCTTAAGGTCCGTCCACTGGCAAATAAATATTGTGATGCGATGTGAGATAATCCAATGGTCAGCGTGATATCGCACTGTTGTTTGGACTTAGATCGATGGCTGGGATTTAATGCGAGCTCAGCCACTGTTATTAACAATAAGGACTCCAATTACCTTTGATCGTTGCGATTTATAGCTTAAAGCGTGAAACAGAGAAGAATACTTAATTTGTTCCGCAGGAAAATATACAGAGGCAAGTGAAGGTTTTCAATAGAAACGACACATTAACGCACTGAATCATTTATTCAATAAAATAAAGGTTACATAGTCTCGGCCCTCTGGCTTGATTATAGTAATAAAAATACCCCTGTTTCAATCTTGAAATCCTCACTCTATTACTCGACTCTCGCCTTGCTCAATCTTGTATCATCTCTCCAATTGAATCTAACCTAGCTAACCTCTTGAATTATGCAAAAAGATCATAATTTATAAAAGACTGGATTCATGAACCAATTTTAGTTTAGATCCAGAAATCTTTCACTCTCTCCTAAAGAATCTCTTCAATCCCACTCTTTTCTAAAACAAATGCTAATTTAAGCTTTAAAATCCCTTATCCTATTCAAACCAGATAATCTAACTGCTTGGCCTGATCTCCACGCAGGGAGGATCAATCAGCCACTTATACCCTTTTCTCATATTTGACAACAAATAAAACACTCTCATACATTTAAATAAGTAAAATTAACTAATCTCTTGTCTTCCAACCCTTTGTTAGTTACAACATGTGATCATATCATCACATTGCTGACTAGGTCTAAATGATCCTGCATCAGAAAGACGGACTGGTGTAAAAAGTTGAAAATTGGCATGGATCTATGGGTTGGAAGCGAAGACAATTATCATCTACCACGTGAAAAGGACCAATATCTAAATTTCCAAGTTATACATACCCTAAATCATGTTTATGACCTGCTTAGCACCATTTTTTGAGTACAAGGATGGGTCAATGATTAACAATTAAACTTACCTAATGAATTTCATGTTATCTTGAACAATTATACATTGGCTTTAAACACTCATTATGTATACATTAGAGATGAAGTTGACTCTCTTTTTTGGGTACATTCCTTGTGGGGGTAATACTCTCCAAAATATGAGTATGTGTTTATATGCAATGGTATACAGCCAGAGGTTGTGGTATGGTAGTGGAAAAATCTTTGGAAATTAAAGAGCCCTCAAAAAACTCATATTTTTCTCTAGTTCCTGCTAGAAAATAAAGCACAAACCTTGGATAAACTTCAAAGGAGACGAATGAAAGGTCGAGGGTGGTGTGCTCTACGCAAATGTGTAGGTGAATCTATTGAACACATGTTTATTACCTCCCCTTTCACTAAGCCAATTTTGAATGTCACAAAGGATCGTCTTGGTTTTATTCAGAAGTGGCAAGGAGTATCCTTCCAAGATGTATGAAAAGAATGGTGGGACCAAATCTCCCTAAAGTAGTACAGGAACATTCCATCTATGGTATGTTTGGGTATATGGAATGCAAGGAATGGAGCCATTTTCAAAGACATACCTTCTATTCCATATTAGATGGTAGCAAGGGTAGTTGTTGACTATGAACTCGTCCCTATTGAAGAAATTTCACATGCTCCATGGAATGTGGTGATGGAGGACATTGGTAGGTCTCAACTTTGGGCATATTTTGATGGTGTATATTGGGAAATGGTGAATGCGAAGGTGGGGTAGTCCTATATATCAATGAAAATCATTCTTGTTAACTACAGGTAAGCGAACAAACAACAATGTGGAACTACTAAGCCTAAAACCTCTTTTGATCCAGGTGGATGTTGGTGGCCACCCACCTATTACACTTGGACCCCACAACTGTCTCTTTAAGTTTTTTAGTTTCCTTAATTGTAGCACAATTTACTATTTTTGGCAGTTTTTCGGGTCCTAAACTTCGGAGCCATTTTGAGGCCCTAAACAACATTTTTTGGGAAAATTGGGAGAAATATGGATCCACGAACTAATGTTGCTCACTCAAAAGTTGTATTCCTCGAATAGATATTTCTAACAAGGTATTGTGCGCATCAAACGAAGATCGTATACCAAAGTTACGACCCTGGGAAGTTGATGTACCAATTTACCCAAATGGGGCCCATAGTTTGGCGCTTCATCTCCTAGGGTTAGGTTTTTGGATGTTTAGGGTTTTCCATTGTTTCTCAACAATAAATAGGCCTTCGAGCCTCATTGTAACACAGTTCAGAGTCATGTAGCCGCCACATCTCTTCTTAGAGATAAGCTACCATCACCCTAGCTGGTTTATTTCCATTTCTGTTTGTAAGAATATTTCAGTATTTTACATTAATGAAATGAAGTATTATTTCTGCTGCAACTCGGTATTTATGGTTATATCTATAATTTTTTGTGTTCCTATTTAAATCGGGATCATCTTTGCAATTGAAAAAATTGTCACTTTTTGTAATATTTGGTGATTCAGTGATCATAATTAATTGGTTTAATGGGATTCAAAATTTTCATATTCACACATTGAATCCCATCCGTGAGGATGTTTAACAACTCAAACAATCTTTTGATCAAATTTCTTGTCACCATATTTACAAGGAGAGGAACCATGACATAGATGCACTCTCTAAGGCGGGTTATGCACAAGCTCTAGGGGTTTGGAATATTATCGAGTGGCTAAATGAGGTTTCGTCATAATACATCCATAGACCCTTCATTGAAGGGCTACAAATGGACATTCCTCAATTTGACTTTTGAGTAATGTTTTGTGGAGCTTATTTTTCTTATGGCGGTTTCATCACTCTTTGTTCCTATGTTGGTTTTTCGAAGCCTAAAATGCAGTAGTTCTATTATGTTTTTATTATGATCACAATATGAAGTGTCTTAGATCCTCATAGGTTTTGTCTTGTTTTTAAATAGGCAGAGAGTTGTGTAATTTTGGACTTTGGAAAATCTTTGTTGGCCCTAATGTGTCTTGCACATACAGAATGTGATTTTTATTTCTCTTAATAAAAATTATGATTTTTCTTTCGAAAAAAAAATAAATAAATAAATAAAAATAAAATATAATATATATATAACACCTTCATAGGCATTAAAATATCAACAACATATTAATATAGATTGCACCTTCAATTATATATATATATATATATTATATATATATATATATATAATATATAATATATATTATATATATAAATTGAAGGTGCAATCTATATAATCTGTTGTTGTGATATTTTAACGCTTTATGAAGGGTGTTAGATTATCTTTAGTAGCTATAATGGTTTGAGTAAAGCCAAAGTAGATTTGAAGTAGAAAGGACAAGGTGATCCAAATCACTAGGAATTGCTCCATATCCCATCTTAAATTTGTAGAATATGTTCTTATTTTTTGAAACGACTCAAGCAAAGGCCTTGGACAAGGTGTTACAATTACAAAACTAAAATAAAGAAAGAAAAAAAATTATTTACAAAAAATTATTTCCTTTCCAAAATTGAATAAGATCTAGAAGTAGCCCAGATGAAAGGGATCAACCCTTTCCTTCTTAAAAACCTTTAGGGCAACATTAAGTACTTCAAATATCAAAGGCCAATAATTATGACACAAGGTAGCATATGTGGATGGTGGTTATGATTGATAAGAAAATCAACTCATGTTATATTCGATGGATATATATTTAAGGGAAACTTATTATAATCAAAAGAATTATGGAATAAATATTAGTCTTTTAAATGATCTTAGCATCTATTTAAATTGGAAAAATTAGGGAGATAATCTTTAAACACTTATGGACCAAAAAGGAGGGAAAATGCCATCTCATTGGTTAAAATGTAAAGGATCTCGAAACCAAAAAACCTAAGGAGTGGAGTTGAAAGGACCTTAAACATTTTGCAAACCCATTGGGGGCAAAGAGAATGTGGATAGTTCTATCCATTTAACATCAGTGGCCAATGGTGATGAGAAGGAACTTTTTGGAGCTCTTGTATCAAATTTGTGAAAGAAGGCTCCACATGTTGGAAGACTATGATTAAGGCATTTCTAATTATAAGTGACCACCTAGCTTGACTGATAGATAATGATTGTTGAAAGAATAAGGAATATCCACAAGTTAAACACCTTAAGACATCCTCTCATACACATAGATCAAGGATCAATACACAAATGATTTACATTATTAAAACCGTCAAAGAAGAAAATATTTTATGGTTCTAGAACATAACCACACGGGGGAATATATAAATGAGAAAATAAATAAATTACATAGACATGTTTCACAAAAACAACCATTGACCTATGGCCCTCCATGCTTTTTAAATAGAGATAATGTGTTGTTAAAATCATAGAGATGTTTAAACCATCTAATCACTCATGTAATACATGATTGTGATTTCCAAATTAGTAAAGAACAAGAGCACACTACTAAAACACAATAAAATCACAATTTGACCTAATTACTATATTCCATTACACCAAGTTAAACTTATAGTGTCTAAATATCCAAATATATCCCCTTTAAAACCTAGGGTATGATTGAACAACTTAAAACAAGGAATTGGAGTTTATCCTTCTTTAATGAGAACTTCCTAAACTCCTAACATAGATCAAAGTTTTGAAAACTTGGTTTATGTAAGGGTCTTGAGAAAATGTCTACAACTTGATCATTTGTTTGCCAATAGTCAACTTCAAAAACACAATCTTGAATAATGTTCTTAATAAAGTGCTTGTAACTCAATGTGATAGTTGCAGTAATGTTAAACTACAACTTTGTCTATCACAATGACACTAATTCTCACACCTGAATGGTTAGAGGTTACTACTAGAATCCAAACTCATAAAGGATTTTTCTAAACCACATGACTTCTTGACTTGCACAAATTATTGTCCAATACTCTACATCTATTAAAGAAAAAACAAGGGAATTTTTCTTCTTATAATCCCAAGTGAGATGTCCAAAACTAAGAGTGAAAACATAACCTTCATCAAGGTCACCATCCTAATTGAAATTAGTGAATCCAACAAGAAAATGGATCCCCTATGAACTACATTATACCCCAAACTAAAATATCCCAAATATACCAAAGTATCCTCTTTGCTACTTTATAATGGCTCTTGTGCATTACTTATTTTTAGGATATTCCGACACAGAGGGAATAATTAAGTATAGCTTGGTCTAGTGTATAGTTAAGTAAAGTGTGTTTCTTTAGTATGTACCTTTTGTAACTTACAATCTGACGGTCACGATATGTTCTAGACATGAAGTGATTTGACGGTTCATTCTCTCCTCGGTATTACCGATACTTGATCCGTGGCTTAACACGCGATTGGTCCATGATCTCTATTTAAAGAGCATGGAGGGTCATTTTTCTATGACCGTTTATGAGAGAAGCTTATGTAAATTTTATTTATTTTTATTAATAATATTGTCTGAAGTGGCCACATTGGCTCAGGTCGTGGATTGTTTCCCTCTTTGAGGGTTTTAACCACGTCAAGAATATTGGTGTACTTATCTATGATCTATTTGTGAGCGGTGTCCTTTGGTGTTCAATCTAAAGAACTTACCCTGTAAATTCTTACATGGAATCAGAGCCATTCAAAGGCCACATCCATTGGCGATCCAAATCTGAAGCTGGTACAACTGCATCCGACTGTCGTTTCCTAGATATAATGTTTCTGGTCACTTTTGGGCCGAGAGGACTGCTCTATTTTGTTAGGAGCATATGTTCCAGTGAGGAACCCCTTTCATTGCACGCAAAAAGGTTTTCGATAGCCCTAGCTATGTCATTTTTAAGATTTGAAGATATATAGTATTTATTTGCAGTTATAGTTATTTGTCTCTCTGTTTATTTTAGTTTATAGTCATCTATAATAAAAAAATTGTTATCAGATTTATATCTTTCATTTTTGCATTTTCTCTTTTTCCTGCGACTCTGTGCGATCTAGGTAAACCAGAAACAAAAAGAACGGATTTTTCTCATGTGTATGCTCTTTTCTGTCGCACTTTAGTGTGATCTCGAAAAATCAGAAACGTTGAGGAAGATATCTAGTTTTCGGGGGACTAACCCCAAATCTAACTTTAAGTCATAAGACTTGGATATTTTTGCTTGTTTGTTTGGTTTGTGTGGTTGTTTTGTGTTTTGTAGGAAAAAAGGGATTTTTCAAGCAAGCACGCATCCCAAAGCTTTGGTGAAAATAGAGGTTTAAAATTACTAGAGGCCTAAAGTTAATAGAGGTCTTTTAACTAGTTTACTTGGTCTAAAGTTACTTGATGAAAATAGAAGTCTTGGATTCAAGTCTTTCTTTTTGTTGAGTTACTTTTTCAACGAACACATATAACTTATGTTTTAAAGTTACTCTATGTAAAAGTGTTCTCACCCATTATAAAAAGTGAATCACTTATACTTCTAAAGTCACATTATCTTTTATATAAGTTACAATTTAGTGGATAGTTCATTAAGTACTATTGTAAAAGTGACTCACTTATTTATAAAAGTGGGCCACATAAAGTAATATTTTTTTAAAGGTGAGTTAATTAGATTATGTTTGGAAAATGGTGGAATTATTTTTTAATATAACATTATTATCAACTTCCAAACATTCGTCCGGTT
The DNA here is from genome assembly GCA_000404065.3 of Pinus taeda. Classification (NCBI taxonomy): domain Eukaryota; kingdom Viridiplantae; phylum Streptophyta; class Pinopsida; order Pinales; family Pinaceae; genus Pinus; species Pinus taeda. The sequence goes on along the minus strand of APFE031393578.1, from coordinate 89,680 downwards.
CCTTGGTATCTTCAACAACTTTTCTTCAAAAATGCATAACTTCTTCATCTAGAAGTCGTTTTCAGAGCTGTTTTTTTTTAATTGACCTAATTTTCTCAGATATTTCCATTGGAACACTTAGTTTCAACATCTACAGCTTCAATTTCTTTTAAAATGGAAAGTCCGTGCCTAGTTATTCTTAACAGCACCAATTACTTCCGATGACTATCCTACATGGTGGATTTACTTAGAAGTAAAGGTCTTTATAAAATAGTTTCATGCCAAGAGTCTAAACCTAAAGATGAAGATAAGCTAGCCAAATGGGAAAATAAGAAAGATCAAGCACGTGGATTGAGAGAGATGTCTATTTCTCCAAACCTTAGATTCCATATCGCAAAAATTGATACCCTCTATGAAACAATGAAAAAACTAAGTATTGTTTTTAGAATGAAAAATAAAATTAGAGCCCATCAACTTGATTACTTTGGACCCCAATAATTTTTCTTCCATTGAAGATTTTTTTCTCAAGTTCAAGACCCTTAGACCTCTCTTAGAAGGTGTTGAGGTTAAGAAGGAATATGGTAGTCTTATCTGTTTCATTATTACTAAGTTAGGACCAACCTACTATATGCTTGTTTCCACCTTCCATTCCACTAGAGAAGCATTTATTTCTCAAGGAAAAAACTACAAGTCCTCATCTTTTGATGTCTTTTGTGATTATTTAATAAGAAAACAAGAAAAATTCTTACATCTTGTTCTTCTTAATACTGGAAACTCTTCTAAAAAGGTCTTAGTAGCCCAGCAGCGACCAAGTTCAAAGAATCCTAAAAAACATCATCCTAAAAAGAATGGTCCTAAACCCAATAAGGGTCCTAAGCAATTTTAGTCTCAAAATGAAGAATCAACTCAATAAATTGATAAGGAAAATAAAAACAAAGGGAAGAAGACATATAGACATTACAACTTTTGTAATCGTGATGGCCACTTAGAATACAAATGCTTTAAGAAGATGGAAGCTTTGAAAGTAGCAATGAAGAAGCATAACATCCATTTGGAGCACTCTTCTACTTCAACTTCATCTTTAGGAATAGCACTTTTTGCATGTGGTTGTCAAGCATCTTGGTCTAGTTATGCACTAAATGTATCTTCTTCTTCTTGTTCTCATGCATGGCTCATTGATTTTGGAGCTTCTTATCACATGGCCAAAAACAAACCCATGTTTTCTTCTTTAAATAATTGTAACACCAAAAATATATATGTTGGTGATGATAAATATCTTAGTGTTGTAGGGTCTGGAACTATTCATCTAGACAATGTTCAATTTAATGATTCCTACCTTATTCTACAACCTTCTATCTGTATATCATACAACTCATTCAGGTGAAGGTAAAACCGTCGAATTTTCACCTCATAATGTTGTAATTAAATACCTAAGAGATCCTAGACAACTTTTAGCTACTAGCATTACTGATGATTCTACAAGGTTGTATAAGTTTCACAAATTTGGGTATCAACTCTTCCCTTAAACTTTGGCATGAGTGAGTTGGTGACAGATCTTCCTATGGTATCTTGTAGAGATGGTGTTTGTTCCAGATGTGTACACGGAAAACATCATCGGAATAGTTTTGAAAAACGTGTCTCTTGACACATATCAACACCTTTACAGCGTGTGCATAGTGATTTATGTGGTCCACTTCCAATGGTTTCCTTCTTTGGATACAAGTATTTGTTAACTTTCATTAATGATTTCTCCATACACACTTGGGCATACTTCTTAAAACAAGAGAAGTCTTTAACATGTTCTTGGCATTTAAGGCCTTTGTTGAGAAACAATCTGGACATCAAATTCTTAAGTTAAGATCTGATAATGGCGAAAAATATGTTAACAACAAATTCATCAACTTTGCGTTGAGCATGGTATTCAATTGCAACATATTGTTCTATATATTCCACAGCAAAATGGTGTAGCTGAAAAGAAGAATTGCACCTTAAAAGAAATGACTAATTGTATGCTTCAATCTAAAGGACTTAATTTTAATTTTTTTGGCAAAAGCAATTCACTGTGCAAATTATATAGTAAATCACACTCCTACTAAGGTTTTAAAAAATATCACTCCAAAAGAAGCATAGAGCTCAATTAAACGATATGTAATTCACTTCCGTGTTTCTGGAAGTGAAGCATGGGCCCATATTCCAGATCAAAAACATGAAGTTTTAGAACTTAAGAGTGAAAAATGTATTTTTTTTCATATTTTGAAGATGTGCAAAGATATAAACTTCAACCTAACTCCAAAGATATTATCATTAGAAGAGATGTAAAGTTTGATGAAAATATATCGGCCTATGAGCCTAGTTTGACAAATATGCCACCTCTCTCTATCTCTTCTACTTCTGAAAATATTCATTCTTTAGATGATGACGAGGATGATAATCCTCCCCCACCTTCTCAGGATCTTCCTTAAGCTCCTCAACTTCCAAAATAGGTATGTGTTACTTGGGATGCAAAAGGTGCTCTTGCAGGTGATCCTACAGATTAGCACCGTACACGTTCTCAGTTCGATAGAGCCTCTTCTTCACTGGGCTAAGTTTCAGCGAATTATGATCCTGACACCTTTGCAAAAGCTTTAGGCAGCTACGAATGAAGAATATATCATTCATTATAGGCAAATGATACATGGAACCTTGTTCATCTTCCTAAGGGACAAAAACTTGTTAGATGCAAATGGGTTTACAAAACAAAGTTTGGACCAGATGGAAAAGTTGATAAACATAAAGCTCGTCTTGTTGCTAAGGGTTTTTCACAAGTTGAATGCATTGACTATACTAAAACATTCCCCCTATTGCCAAAATGAACTCTATTTGCCTTATTATTTCCCTTGCTACCTCTTTCAAATGGGAAGTCCATCAAAGGGATGTTAAATATGCCTTCTTGCATGGGGACTTGCATGAATAAATCTATATGGAACAACCTCCTGCTTTATACAAAGACTCTAGTCTTGTATGTCAGCGTAAGAAACCCCTGTATGGTCTCAAACAAGCCCCTTGGGCTTGCTATGCCAAAATGGATAACTTTCTTTTAGACACTGGCTTTTCTAGGTGTCAATCTAAAATATAGTTTACACCAAGAAAGTGTGTAAATCCTTGATAATTCTTGTTCTTCATGTTGATGATCTTACCCTCACTGGTAGTGACCCAACCTTATAAACCATGTGAAGTCTAGCCTTAAAAATAAGTTTGAAATGGTAAACTTAAGACACTTGCACTATTTTCTTAGTCTTCAAGTCTTGCAATCCAAAAAAAGTATCTCTTTCTCAATCCAAGTATGCATGTGATTTTCTACGCCACTTTCACATCGAACATTGTAAGCCAACCCCTTCTTAGTACATTCTTTAATCATATACCAAGTTGTTATAAGAGGGGATGCTAAGATATTCCGACACATAAGAAATAATTAAGTATAACGTGGTCTAGTGTATAGTTAGGGAAAGTGTATTTCTTCAATATGTATCTTTTGTAACTTACAATCTGACGGTCACAATACATTTTAGACATGAAATGATCTGACGATTCATTCTCTCCTCGATATTACTAATACTTGATCCGTGGCTTAACACCCGATTGATCCATGGTCTCTATTTAAAGAGCATGGAAGGTCATTTGTCTGTGGCCATTTATGGAAAAAGCTTATGTAAATTTCTTTTCTTTTTATTAATAATAGTGTCTAAAGTGGTTGTGTTGGCTCAAGCCATACACTATTTCCCTCATTGAGGGTTTTAACCATGTCAAAAACACTAGTGTACTGATTTGTTGTATGTTTATGAGCAGTGTCCTTTGGTGTTCAATCTAAAGAACTTACCCTGTAAATTTCTACACTTATATTGGACAACAAGACCAACAATAAAGCAAATATCAAGATGGGTATGAACTAAATACAAAAGGCTAACTAATTGATGGTATTAAATGGCATCTACTTTGGGTGTAGTACAAGTGGCAACAAGTTTAACTCCATACTGAAAGGGAGATAATCTTCCATGCACACTTAGGCTAGAAAAGGAAGATTGACTTAATAACACTTTTAAGGCTAAGAAATGTCATAACTCAGGCATTCAATGTTCATCCTAAGAGTGCATTTCTCTTGGATTAGAAATTCAATGTCACTGCTAGTGAGTATAAGGTCGTCAAAATAAAGAACAAGTATTAAAAGATGGTGTAGGCATTGGAGTTAGAATGCCAAGGAAAGTCAAAGTCAAGAACAAAACTATCCATTTCAACATACCAATGTTGAGGAATTTGATTAAGTCCATTGCTTTTCATCCAAAACCCATTTTCATCTCAACTTTCTTTTCTCCCAATATCTTTTCTCTCATTTCTACAAAGGGACAAAAATTATACAATCAAAATTGATTGGCCTATCCAAACAAGGCAATACACATCAGACCATCAAAGAAATATAAACAAGATTATGATCTCTTAATTCTATAAATTATGCCTATGCCCTTTCTATAGCAATTTTGTGAATTCTGATGGCAACCTTGTAAAATAACCATTTCTTCTTAAATGAATTTGGTAAATGAAATTAACTAAAAAAAGAGAAAAAGAAAAAGAGAGAAAAAATCATTTTCATATTACAATTAAAATCCAAATATAAACTTAAAATCAAGGTTTCGACAAAACATGAAAAAACATTAATTTTATAAATGAATGATTGTTAATCAAATGCTTTTTTTTCAAAGAGAGCATCAAATTTTTATGTTGATTATGTTGACAAAATGAAAAATTGAAATTTTGTAATTTTAAGATGTGCGATGTTGGTTTTAATGAAGCATTTAAAATTAATGGAAAATACTTGATTACGTTGACAAAATGGAAAATTTTAATTTTGTAACTTTAAAAGATGTGTGATGTTGGTTTATAATTTAAATTTTGTAATTTTAAGATGTATGATGTTGGTTTATATAACTAATGGAAAATACTTTGGAGGGTGAGACTTTCCTCTCTTATTGAAAATAAATGGAAATATTACAAAGGTTGGGGCATTCATTCATGGTTCATAGCTTGTATAGTCACTAAGCATACATGGAAAGCATTTATAATTAATGGAAAATACTCAATAAGAAGATTATTGAATATGGGAGCTTCTTTTCTTATTGAAAATGAATAGAAATATTACAAGTGAAGGCAGGTCTCTCATTCATTATGCATCAATATAAAAGTATAAAATTTACTGTTTTCAGCTTTCTATATCTTAGTTTACTTATCACTATAATGCATTAACCAATATATAGATACCCATGTCATTATGCATCAATATAAAAGTATAAAATTTACTGTTTTCAGCTTTCTATATCTTAGTTTACTTATCACTATAATGCATTAACCAATATATAGATACCCATGTTTCATTTGAAAATACCTGATAACATCAACTCTCTTTAACCAATATATAGATACTCATGTTTCATTTGAAAATACCTGATAACATCAACTCCCTTTCTATGAAACATTTCGTAGAAATGTAATATTTTTCAACTCTTAATTTACAACCATAACAGATAAAATGAAACATTTCGTAGAAATGTAATATTTTTCAACTCTTAATTTACAACCATAACAGATAAAATGATTCTTATTAGGAACCATAAAATTATTTATCTGAACATGACAAAAGCAATGCATAGAGGCCTTCTCAATACAATACACAGGTTTAGGTACCTCCTATTTAATAACGGGCATTTCTAATAAAACATGTAAGAAAAATATTGTAGAGTAATACCAGCTAAAACTTTTATATAACTTTTGCTGATCAACCAAATTTATTAACAACATTTTCACAGTTATTTACTTAAAATAATTTTCTCATTTTAAAAACATTTAAAATGAAGAATTTTTTATTTAAAATAACATTATACTGGCTTTCATTATTTTAATGGTTAATAATCATTTATCAAAATTATGAAAAATCATGAAGTATTTAAATACTCTAAACAATAACATTATATGGTATTATTTGCTTTGACCTCTCAGAATGTGTATCACATTCTATTGTGTTCGATTGGTGCTCATTTGTTATTCTATTAAATGCATTCAATTGCTTCTTATTTAACACTCGTAAAAGACAATGTTACTCTCAAATTATTCAGAATATTCAGCGTCTTTGCACTTGATAGAATAACACCGTTGAATGGATGCAAATTCAGGATAACTTATAGAATAAATACAACAATTGGAATTCTATTAACACCGTTGAATTATAGAATAAATACAACAATTGGAATTCTATTAACACCGTTGAATGGGTGCAACTTCAGGAGAACTTATAGAATGAATACAACAATTGAAATGACAAACATTCTTGACACCATTACAAACATTTGCTTTAAAGGATTTTTATTGCCTGCCATACGCACAGATTGAGGGATACACAATTCATTTGACGCACGTGCCCGAACATAGGATGATTACATATTAGTTACTGCTGCTAAGAAATCTTTTGAAAAATAAAGTAATCTGTCACCATAGCAAAAGTCAACTAGCTGACATCCGTTCAACATGTTTTTACTTGCAATGATTCACTCAACAAACATGTTTTCCAACATCAAAAAAACAACATATGGAACTAGAAATAAATACCCAATATATACATTAAAATTCTTTCGGCAAAAAGTTGTATATTACATCAAGTTCGGCCAATTAGTTTATAACATCCAGGGGAGGTACTACATAACCGCCTATAACCAGAATCTCGAAATTATCCTCAATAGATACTAGAATAGTTGAACCTCTTCAATGCGGACACCCCCCTCCCCCCCCCCCCCTTCCACCTAATGAGACTATAGTGTACACCTAAAAACAGCAACCTATGTCTTTAGCACAACAGATGTACTGCACTTGGAAGTGGCTAAATGATGATAACTCTCCGCAGAATAACCATTCTTTCTCAACACACTGGAGGAGTTACCTGCAGCATCTGCAGCAGAAAAGATCACTGTACATTTGGAAAATCTGAAGGAGCACTAAGACATGCCAAAGTATCAGCAACTATGACTACATGCAAAGGCATGCTTACAAATGAAGAAATGAAGGTATCCCAAGGGTTTTGTTCAGACCTGCATCATTCATATAAACCTTACTCCACAGGACTTCTTTCATACCTTCCGTTTTGCCATCATATCGAGAATTCCCCCGAGACCAGTCCCACTCCCTCTTCAGACACGGTAATTATCTATCTTAAGGAAGAAAAATTAAAAACAAAGGAATCACTTACAGGTTTTTCTATGAAAATGCAAATGTTTGAATAAGATGTCAGTCTGAAGATTGAATAGAATCAATGAGATCAAAATCCGATGACCAGGTAACTGGAATTGTGGCCTTCAAAGTTTAAAGCAGATTCCTTTAACCATCATGCCCTCGAAGCAAGAGTAACCCTACAACCAATGCCAACAGTGTTATACTGGATTCTGCACTTGGACAACTAGAAAAATATATTTTTCAAAGTGGAGCATAGCTCATGCTTACCTTCTGACTGACTTACCAACGGCATCATTTTTTGATCCTGCCTGAACTGCCAAGATCGTTCCAAGTGACACCGAGTGCTTGATCACCAGAAAGCCATATGCATAACGAAATCCATGACCAGCAACCAGGACCATGAAAAAATGCAAGGCAAACAAGTCAGAAAAAAGGGAAAGAAACAAAAACTTAAAAGCAATTGGCAGATAAGATTGAAAACCGAGAGAATCATACAGTTGCATCTAAATTTAGCCATAGTCAAGAAGAAGTAACAGCAAGGAATATTACCTTGTTGACTCTTTTGGCAATGGAAACCCCAAAATGAATTAATATATTATGATATCCTCAAATCTAAATGTTATGCTACATGGTTTCTTCTTAATATGCAAAGAATTCGAAAGAAAAGCATAATATCTAACTTGGATTTAAAAATTAACAAAAACACCATTCATTAATGCCAGACCTCCACCTTCCGCCCATTTTGGAAATTTTCAGCTCTCATCGCAGTGACATTTCCCAATGATCCTTCTGTTGAAGTTTTGCCAGAAACTCTGTCTATGGTTCTAGCACTACCCAGGACCTTAGAAACTTTTTGTTTCAGACAGCTTTGTACATCACCATCAGTTACCCTCTGAGAAACTGCTTCTTCAGCTATGTTACCTCGACATGGACTACCTTCCATTGCTCCTAAACAAGCTACCACACGATTTGACCTAATAGCAGGTTTTTTGTCTCCTTTGTCAATGTTGCCTGCAGTTTCATGTTTTCTCTTGTTCAGTTTCACAGATGACTTGTTGCTGCACTGTTCTGGAGATTCATCGCCAGAATTTCCGCTACTACTCCCTGGAGAAGCCTTTACTGTTTGATTTGCACCTCTTGCAGGTCGACTAGGTAATACACCTCCAGGAAAGACATATGGTGGAATTTGTTTTCGGCGTACATGTGATACAAAGATGTCCATTCCTGGTCTCCAAAGAAAATACATGATCACTGAGTGCCTGAATTCGTCTACAGTGCCACGTATGTCAAACTGTTGACCTTCCTGTATTGGCACTCCCTGTTTCCTTTGTAAACCCATAAAATATGCACAATGATAGCCTTGACTAGATGTGTTGCTATATTCACAAGGGTAAGGATGACACTGCAGCATCCCAAATGTGTCTCGTTCAATCTGCAAAATTAAGTAGCAAGCGAAGTTCAGATGTGCATACAAAACAATAATACTACGTATCAATAAGCCAAAAAAGCATAGGTTCATGGAGCATTGTCAAACCTTCAAAGTAAGTTGCCTTAATCGTGACTCAACCCATCCTTTCCACGTCCTCAAATCATCTTGATCTGCAGCCACGATGTCTATTTGCAAATAATTTCTGTATGACTCAAAGAAAGGATAAGACTCAAAAAGAGCATCCCAGCCTGCCTTGTTCATCTCAATATCCTGTTCCAAAATCAAATTACAGAATGATGTCTACAAGACTCCATTTACATGTTTATCAATATAACAAAGCTTAATAACAAAAAAGTTGTTTACAAACACATACCTCACAAATCTTGTTTCCAGTCTGAAATTGCTCTGTCATGACACGAAGTGTACTCGTAGATACATTATAACTGGAGTTCATGCACGGATAAGCAGGAGTTATAATGGGCATATGATGTGTCCGATCACGAGGGTTCTTTCGTGGATCCCATACAGGAAATCCCAGGGTACCCTCCTCTATCGAACAAAGCATCACAGGATTTGGCCACCGCCATTGTGTATAGACTCGAAAGAATCGCGAAACCAACATACTGGGAATTGCATTTGGATACAGTTGACAAATCCGGGCAACTAATAAAGCCCAATTCACACCACCCAAAAAACCCGTGACCTGTACCAAAGGATCCTATGTTAGACATTTAATCCATATGAACAACAGAATATATGAAATAAACAAATCTTATATATTACTTACATTTGAGTAGAGACCGCGCCTTTTAGCCCAGAGCTTCATGCATCTGAGTGTTGTACGAAAATGCTGCAAATTACCAATTAAATCAGCATCAGATGCAGTAAATCTAAATCAACAATAGTTGGGCAGTATCTCAACTAGATAAAAAAACCAACGATGTATACGTCAACATTGGGTACAAGGCGCAAGATCTGATCTGCAACTCTGCATCCATTGAGGCTCCTTGCACTTTGTTCATCAACATCACAAAGTACTGACTCCTGAGAGATATCAAAATCCTATACACGACAATACAAAAACTATAAATCAGAAATGAATTCCGCAATTAGGATCAAATGATACACACTACTCAAATTTAAAAAAATGCGCTGATTCTAAACAAAATAATTAGTGGCAAGCAAAGGGAGACACCACAATTAGCCTAATGAAACGCAAAACTTATTAAAAAATACAGAGCCAATCGTTGCGCTATTTTCGGTGTGTAAAAGTAACTTACTTCAGGAACAACCCAAAGTGATATGCTAGCATAGATCAAATCAATAGATATCCCTCTGAACTTAAACTTCATTACAGGTACATGTGCATCAGGGACTGGATGGAGTTCAGAGACCTCCGGCATTTCGGCCAACATATCATGCAAAACGCCAAAAAAATCCTCCTATGGAAGAGAGCAATGTAAATTGATTGTTCCGATTAGTAGCATTCATCCAGAATAAGCCAGCTGCATACTTTGCATCCATGTGGCCGGCGAAGCAAATTGTGTCCAAGGAAATCACCCACAGATAGTATTATGAAAATTGACACAATATATTGTCAATCAATCCACCACCACGAAAAGCAATTTAATTAAAAAAACCATTCAGTACTCACCTCCCTAATCACATAGCAAGGCCCTACACATAGCGTGTCTAGATCTGCTCCTGGACCATGTACCTGCCGACATCAGATTTTGCTAGAAATTAATTATTAAACCAATAAAAACATAGAACCTTAGGAGAAGGTTTCTGCATTTATAACAGCAGTAGTTCTTAGCAACATTACACAAAACAAAGAAGACTGTGTCCCTCATGTAGTGGACATCTTTCAAGACTTAATGACACTTCTATTTAACAGAATTGCATCCAGTGTTATCGACTGATCGAATGACCATAGTCATAAATTAGGGTTAAAACACAACAGAAATAAGTACCACGGCAATCTGGATCTATTGTTGAAAACATCGACCTCAACAGTTTGACAGCCGTTGACGGTAACACTAATGGGTGAGATAATAAACTATCCGAACCCTAAAGACCAGAATCTTTGCTGAAAATAGATAGAAGATGAGATCAAAACAAAGCAATGCAACGAGAATCGTGACAGCTCCGGTAACTTACCGATAGACGATAAGACCCAAATGTATAAATTTTCGCATTTGCATCTTCCACCAACTGTTCACCATACCCTCTTTCATCAGTTATCCTCTTGACCCATGCTTTTGCAATCTGGAAAATAATGAAACAATCAGACTTGCCCCGCGCTAGGAACGTTAACCAGAAAATGTCAACAATTTCCTGAATGCTTAAGACCTCTTCATAATCCATACACCAATTTTATGGAAATATATATAAAGTCCCCTGACCTTATCAATTTGGGCCAAAACCTCCTTCCTTAAGGCACCGTCCTCTGGACTCTCATAAAGGCCCGCGCTCACCAAAAACTACACACAGTCACCTCATATAGTATAACACCCAAACACATGCAATTTTATGGAAAAGAAGGGAATTAAAAAATTACGTTTAACCCACGAAAACCTTTAAAAAATGAGCTGGCGCATTTGATTTTGGTCATACCTCTTCCAGCTGCCGAGTCCTGTGAAGATCAGCCTCAGTGGGTCCTGCCATTGATATGGGCTTTGTAACACCATACTGTCGTTCTCCTGCCATCCTCAATACCGTCTGGGCTTCGAACCCTGCAGACCCCTGAATATGGGATATACGCGCAAACCCTCAATAGCCCAAACCCTAATCCCTAAAAGCATATACCAGGCCTTAGAAAAAGCTAGCCTGAGACAACATCGCCTCACGGATCAGCAAGTTGTAGATGATGTATCTAGGGCTCAATCCCTAACTTGAGAGCCGAAAACGGCAGCTGATGGATTTGATCCCAAGACAAAATCTATGCGCAATTTGCAGATATGAAGAGAAGATAAACGGGGCGCTGGAAAACCTAAACAACTGCAGATATTGGGAGAAAAATTGGGAAAATAGCGGGCAAAGCGAGTACAAATGGATCCGGTACGGGGCGGAGCGAGGGAGCAGGGGAGAATATCAGAGGGGAATTGTAAGAGTAATGGGATAGCTCAAGACTTTCCTCGCTTACTCGGCCACAGACGAACCTCATGGAAAAAGAGACAATCCTATGACCGAGAAGTTACCGAGTCAAAATAATGCTACCGCGTCCAAATTGGGGGTGGCTAAAACTGGCTGCAGTCACGCGGTTTTATGTATTTACGCCGTACTCATTTTTCCTCTCTTTTGCTTTTTAAAATCTGCTTATAGTATCGGGAAAAATCATAAAATTAGATTTTTACACCATTCCCATCCTGTCAAAAATTAACGACCTTACTTAACGCAATGAGGAGAATCTAGACAAGTCGGCGTGAATGATTTAAGCGACTTTACTTTTATATTTTATTAGATTGAAGATTAGATATTAGTTGTATTTTCATTTTTTTAATGGTTTTTCTAGATAAGTATTAGAAAAGTATGAGTGAAAAAGGGTTCTGCAAAATTTCTTGTTTGAGGTTACTTTTATTTTTATGGGTTTTATGGGATAGAGGATAATAGGAGAAAGTCAAAAGCAAGTGTTTTCCTTGTAATTAATATATTATTAGGTCAATAATTTGAATTATAAGTCTTCTACTTAATTTTTTAGGCCTGTTTTTATGCGAATAAAAAATTTATTTTTTTATTTTTTAATTTATAGGTATAAGCATTATCATATTGTATATTATGAATATATATATGATATTGTGAATTAATTTTTAATTAATATACTATAATTTTAGGGAAAATATATATAATATTATATTTTATTATAAAATTTTTGATATATATGTATTATGTATTTAATTTATTTTTTAATGGTCATTTTAAGAATGGTTAAAATAGTAGTATAGTATTTAACATATTTAATAAAAATAAATTTTTAGAAGTTTTAGAATAAAATAGGGCATAGGACAATTTTTAAAATGTTTGTTGGTCTAACAAATTTATATAGTTTTGTAACACTAAGAACATTGTTGAAAATGAAAAAGCATGTTTTCTCAAAATGTCTTGCATACATCCTTATAAGATCTTCTCTTTTAAAGTATTCCTTGTAATACTTACATTCATAATCTTTTATCTCTTCAAATAAGTGCAAAAAAAAAAAATTAATGTAAACCAAATAATTTCTTATAAAAAAAAAATTCTTAAGGTTCAATAGACTAAAATTCATCTCAATGGACAACCACCACCACCGTCATCAATGGACAACCACCACCACCATCATCATCTTACAGTATTGCTAGTCAGAGATTTTCTTATTTTGGCATCGTTATAAGACAAGCCATCAATTAATTAGTATGTTAGCAATAGGCCCCTACTCTTTATGGTTCTCCCTATTAGCATAAGGATAATGATATTTAAAATATAAACCTTTGCTTAAAAACACATGTTAATATCAACTACATATCTAACTTACTTGGTGTAAGTGAAAAATGTGAAATTTTAAGTTTCCAACTTATTATTTAACAATAATCTTGGGAAAGCTTGTGAAAGGTACATTATGGATAAGTGTACTCATCTTGTAACAATAAACCATTATGTGAGTAAGAGTCATCATTCTTATCTCCATTGGCATATAGATTAAAATATATTGAGGTTTATATGATATTGTGTGTCAATTCTCTAAATCAATGTTGATAGCATTTTTAGATAAAAATGTATTTATATTATCAAACTAATTTTAAGATACACACAATTTAAGTGTATCCAACTTTATTTTTAATAAACATTTTAGCAACATGTGAAAAGAGTATTATGTAATGATGTTAGTAACATATTGTAAATTTTCAGCAAAAGAGGAAAAGAAAGTCCAAGAATGCAAGGAAGTATGAGTATTTCATACCAACCATTATGTAAGAAGGATGATTATTTCATACCAACCATTATTTAAGAAGGAGACCCTATTCCTTTATGATTGATCTCATTAATATACATAATTTGATATATTAAAACTTAGTAACTTAATGTGTATTTAAGTGTATCCAACTTAATTTTTAATAAACATTTTAAGAACATGTGAAAGAAGTATTATGTAATAATGTTAATTATGTATTTTCTTATTTTTTTGGTGTAGAGGAGGAAAAGGAAGTCCAAGAAAGCGAGAAAGTATGTCTTCCATAATAATGAAATCAAACATTATGATAGAAGGAGACTTTATTCCTTTATAATTGGTCTTATTAATATAAATATCATAATATACTGAAACTTAGTTACTGCAAGCTTAAATCAATCTTAATTTCAAGTATATTAAGCACGGAGAGGAATCCAAAAACAATTCAAATCTTTTAGTGCTTAAAAAATCTAGAGTTTAAATTGATTTATGTTAGTTGATTAAAAAACAATGAGGAATAATCATGTTAAACGGGAAGGCAACAAGGTCGTTGATCTACTAGCCAACCTGGGGGTGGAAAATGGGCATACTCTGATCACAGGAGCTCTGGACATAATTCAAAATCATGATCAAGAACAGGAGCTCTGGACATAATTCAGAATCATGATCAAGAATAGGAGTACAAAACTCTGGTCCAACAGGATGCAGTTACCCCGGATGTGGGTGATTAAACAGGTTTCATTAAGGATGGGACAAGGGTGGCGCGAGGAGGGACGCCACCCGCCCACCCAGTTCAATATAATAAAAAGGTTTATGAATGCAGGCTCTCGGAATTTGGGTTGTGCAGAGTTCATTTGCTCGATGTTAAGCGACTCTGAATCCCACACCCTATTTAACACCCTGGTTTATGCTCTCACACGCTCCAGCTCGTCTCAAACCTCGACTCCATTCATTGCTGCAGTTATGACGGATGTATCTCGATGCCAGAAGGAGGTTGATGCTTTAAGGCTCAGTTATAAGCTGGCGGGGGAGTAAAGTTTGTTGATACATCCGCATAATTATCCAGAGTATGGTCGTAGCTATGTTTTCTGTATTTCTCTTGGGGGTCTCATCCTCTCTGCTGCTTCTGGTAGATTGATCGAAGAGGCTGCTCTGAAGCCTAGCTTTAGTCTTTCGGTAAAGCTGTCTCCGTCTTCCTTCTGTTTCGTTTCCTTGGAATCAGGCCTGCACATTGTCGTTCTCCTGATTTCCTCTGGCCTAGTCATAGCCGCTACCCCGCCTCGCTCTCCTCCCGTTGCGTCGGTCTACCCAATGCCTCGTCGTCACCATAGAATGAGGTCTCGCCGAGGTCAGCCTAGGCGAGTGCCTTCCAGCCCTTCCTTCGAGCCGCCCTCCCCTTCAAGCGATTTCTCCGTTGGGCACTATCCATGCACTCGAAGTGGGAGAGGGCGTCCCACGTATGGCTCTACGCTCTTCACCTTCTGCAACTCTCTGAACCGCCCAAGGATCACTGCTCACATTTCGGTGGTTTCCATGAGGAAGCCCAGGAGGGAGAGTCGAGCTCTCATTAGGAGGGCCCCGGAGCTGTTTCTGTTCCGGCTTCGAATGTCCATATGGGTATTGGCAGCGTGTCTTTGCAGGTTCCAAATGCTCAAGCTCACAGCGCTCAGAATGTGGTAATGGCGTCGGCTGACCCTGGACCTTCCAACTCTACAGCAGCCCTTGAAGAGGACATGCCTGATACAGGTTGGTGCCGGATTGTTGAAGAACCTCCAGATGCTTAGCTTGCTCTTTGTGGTCATGATAGCACACCATGCGGCCCAAACTATTAGGCAAGTTTTTGTTCAAACTGTTCTATGGAATTTCAGTTCTTTTTTGAATTTTTGTAAACTCAGTAAATGGTTCAAGACTGAGCTCCTTGAAATGGGGCAGTCTCATTCCATGCTTATATTGACAACTTTGCCTCTCTTCAGGGCAGTGTTTTTGACTTCTGTCACGTTGTAATTTTACTCCCTTTATGTTAATAGATTAATCTTATTTAGA
>APFE031393578.1:12844-59219 GCA_000404065.3 Pinus taeda | reverse complement strand
TGTCCCACTTAGCTAATCGACCAAGGGACATGACAACACGCCTCCAAGAATGTTTTCATGTTAATGGACTATGGCAGGAGGATCACCATCAAGGCCTATCATTTCAAGTGGAGTTGGGTAATGGAGTTGTGTTATATTACATTTGTTTTGGGGGATTACCAGAGCCTCACACATGTGGAGGTGATGCGTGTTAAGCTTTTAACCATGGAAATTGACACGTGCCTTTCAATAGAACTAATCTTGGTGGAGACAGCTTTGTAGGGGTGAATTAGTCTAGACAACGTCGAGGCAAAAGCGAAACCTCGATGGTTGGATATACATCCTAACTAGGCAATGATTCATTGCCAATATTTGGATAGCAAGGCCAGTGTTCCATCTTGTCGGTGATGCTGGTTCATGCTCCACATGGGAGCATTGGCTCAAAGATGGTAATGAATTTATACTCTCTGTAATTTGTTATCCAACATGGTTTGAGTGTATGTGCAGGTTGGTTGTTACAGGGCTAGATCAATGCCATGCTCTTATGACCTCCCTATGTTCTTCTTCCATCCCTGGCCCTTCTCCTTTAGTCCCTTTTCCCTCCGCCATAATCAGTTCTAGTTGTCTATCTTAGCCTCTTGTTGCAACGACTTGCTTGGGCCCTCCCATCATTTATGCATGCCTCTTCTCTCCATCGTTGTTCGACATTTTTCAATTCAAGTCATGCTTTTATCATTTTCCAACTAAAATTTTCCTTGTTGTTGGATTTTGGTGGTCATCTTCATAGTTTGGCTACGTTCTTATCGCCCTTTCCCTTTGTGACACTTTTTTCAACTCCTATTTGAAGGTGACTACGATGATGGTTTTCCAAGCTTAGCCCATGCCTAACAATTTTGTATTTTTTTGCTCCTTTATATTATTCCCCATGCCTCGTCAGAGGGCATGAATTTGGAGGGTTGTTGCATACTACCAGGAGTGGGTCCACAGAGGCAACACCCACATGCACCTAACTAGAGGGTTTTGCATCATGTTATTGTGAACTCATAGAAGGTCATATCTAGGATGAACTTGCATGTGTAGAAGGAGAAGCTTCTATGTAGAGACAACCCCTTTATGAAACATAAGTCCTCATCGATTAGGCCACTTGGATTTTGTATATAGGCTGCAAGAGAGGTCGCTTCAACCAATAGACGTAAATAGTGCATCTTTATTGGCAGATGAAATTCCTTATGGGCCACACTCGCCTAGATAAACATTAGCACCAGACTAATATTCTCGACTCCCTGGAGAACAATTGATAAGGTTAATCCTCTTTGCGGACAAAGATGATCCCTCTAGCCCAATGAGTGGGTCTAGCAATTGAAGTGGCAATCAAATAGACATATTCCTAGGTCATAATTGCAAAGTAGAACGAAAGAGATGACCTACCTCGTTCTGATGCTATTCTAATTTCCTTTTTTGAGGGCCTCGAACCGCTTGTATCACAGACTTGTTCTTGCTTCTCTAAGCATTTATATACCTACACAAGTGATCAAGAGACAACAAAGCATGCCAAAACCAATATAAAATCCAATAACAACCTACTTAACTAATCAAGGAATGTTAAGCTAAATACATGAACATATATATTATGGGAAGATGAACCAATAGTTGTATATTATTAGGAAATAAAGGGAAGCTTACAACCAAAGCCTTGATGTTGAAAGGCTCTCCTTTAGTGGTAATCCAAGTCCAAGCCAAGAAACTCTCCAAGCACTCCTTCTCCAAGTCTAAGGAATAGCCTCTATGCACAAACTTAGCATAAGGGTGTAAATAGACATAGACCAACCAACTTCTAACTTGACCAACCATTTGGGAATGGGAGAGGCTAAATATATAAGCTGAGAAAGGGAGTTAGGATCTCTCCAAAGATAGAATTAGGCCCTTACCTCAAGGAGGTAGCTCATAGGGATAAGATCAAGAGGCCAAGTTGGGAGAATTCAACCTCATCTACGTCGAACAACCTCCAGCTCACTGCTTTGGAAGCTTCTATCACGAAGCTTCTCATCCTCGTTGGGAAAATTTCCTTTTTGGGATCATCATGGTTATACAAGTTAATAGAGCAATGCCATCACGGGTCGAGTATAATATAACATGCGATCATCGTGGTTTTAAGTCTCATAAGAGCGATGATCCTTAAATTAGGGTTTTAGAGCTATTTCCTTCAGGGGAATCTCAAGGCATTTTCCAACCAATGTCTTAAGAAGGCTATGAATTGCATATATGAATGAGTACACCACATTATGGTCATGTTTCGGGCACTTCGGGGTATGTCATAGGGAAGTGCAAGAGATGTGACAAAATATTGTGTAACAAGAACCTACACCAAGATTTGAGGAACTTGGATTAGAGAATGGAAAGAATTGAAAAACATGTTGGCATTCCCTCCTCGTCTAGGAAAACATTTGATGGCTCTAAGGAGCCCATCGAGGTTGTAGGTTTTGATTCATATCACTCTGCCTAGTTATTGATCATATATATGTGTTTTTTTCCCTATGATGTAAAATCTATACTACAAAGATGTTTTGGACAATGTGTCTATTTTTCTATGTTTACTTTTGGATCACCTCATACTCAAACTACCCTCTCCTTCTTGCGAAGAGTCAATTTTTAGATTTGTTCGGGTCTCTCTAGTGAGAGACTAACCTGAGGTGTATTAGTCTGGACAACACCGAGGCAAAGGCAAAACCTCAATGGTGGGATATATAACCAAACCGGGTCGCAAATTTCATAGCCAATCTTATGATAGCAAGGCCAAAGTTCCATAATATCGATGATTTTGGTTCATTCCATATGAGGGAGCATTGTATTAGAAATGGTAATGAATTCTTACTCCCTATAATTTGTTATCTGACGTGGTTTAAGCATCTGCGTAGGTTAGTTGTTTTAGGGCTTGATCAACGCCATGTTCTTGCAGCCTCCTTGCATTATTATTACATCCTTGAGCCTTCCCCTATAGTACCTTTTCCCTTTGCCATAACTGGTACTAGTTGTCTCTCCTAGCCTCTTGTTACAACAACTTGCTTCAGACTTCCCATCATTATGTTGTGCCTCCTCTCTCCATTGTTGTTAGGCTTTTTCCAATTCAAGTCTCGATTGTATCATTCACCAACTATAAGTTTCCTTATTTTTGTCTGGTGGTCCTCTTCTTAGTTTGGATGGTTTCTTATCCCCCTTTCCCTTTGTGGCACTTTTTTCATCTCCTATTCGAAGGTGACTGTGGTGGTGGTTTTACTGAGTTTAGCCCCTGTTTGGCTATTGCATGTATTTTTCGGTCGCTTTGTATTATCCCCCATGCCTCATCATAGTACATGTGTTCGGAGGGGTGTTGCATACTATCATGTATGGTTCCTCAGAAGCAACACCTGCATGCACCATTGGTTGGAGGATTTTTCATTGCGCTATTGTTAACTCACATTAGGTCATATATAGGATGAAGTTACACATGCAGAAGGAGAAGCTTCTATGTAGAGACAACTCTCTAACATGAAATTCCTCATTGAATGAGCCACTTGGATTCTTGATATAGGCCACACGAGAGGTCACTTCAACCAATACATGTTGAAAATAACAACAAGAAATGATAAAAATAGAATCCAAAAATTCCAATTTTAATTTGTCCTTGAATTAAAATTGTGAATTAAAATTCGAATTTAGTCTCACCAGCTACTTGAAAATAATTAATTAATTCATTATGGATTAATTAGTTGGAGAAATTCAAGTTAGAAGTCTTTGTGAAGTCATGCAACAACTATCCCTTAAATTAAGGAGATTATCCCTTAATTAAGGAGATAAGATTGATTTATATTTGAGTTGTAATTAGTTAACTCAGTTTACTGAGTTAAGTCCAGTTAAATTGGTTCCAAACTGTTTGAGGAGCTAACTGTGAGTTATCAAGTAGTTGATGCATGCATGCACTCAACAAGTGTACTCCAGATAACTGAAGATTCTCTCATCAGAAACTCATGCATGTCTATTCTGATAAAGACCTAGTTGAGATTAAAGACAGGGACAATGTACTCTCAGTTGCATGTTTTCTCCTATAAAGGAAACTCATGCATGCAGAAGGAATAAGGTTCCTTGAGGATTGTGCAGTTTTACAGGGTGTGAGATCAGTGTTACATTTGGTAACAGCCGGATCACCTAGGAGAAACTGCGCAAGGAAATAGGAGCTTGGAGGGCAGAGGAGAAGGCTTGTGAGAAGCTTTGATTGCCTATGAGCATCCAGGAGGATTGTATTGAGAGCTGGTTAGCTGTGAGAGCTAAAGTTGTCTGTAATTCTGATATATTTCCACCTTGTATGATAATACAGTTATCGTGGTTTTTAGTTGAGGCTTTCCCCTGAGTATTCTTCTGTGTTTCATGCGCATTGATTCTTCTTCTGGTTATATGTGTTCTGCTTGATCTTGCTCAAATCTATTAAGCTTCTGCAAGTTTGATTGTAGAAGTAGATTAAAGTATTTTGCTTTAGTTATATTGCATTATCAGATTAATCTATAGTAAGAATTTCTAAATGGTATCACAGTTAGCTGATCTATAGAGAAATTTCTACATGGTATCAGAGCCAAGTTTATCAGAGCAGTTAACAGTAAAAGAAGAGAATTCGAATTAAAAATAATAATAATAATAATAATAATAATAATAAAAATTGGTTGAATCAGAGTTCGGATGAGGGAGATATCGCTGATTTAAAATCAACGTTTTTTTTAGAAAATTTCGCGACGACGAGAAAGATGAAACAGATTGGTGTGCTAGCCAAGAACCCGTATGCACTTGAGGTACAAGATGCATGCAAAGCCTTGAGGAGCAAGGCAAATGTTAGATACTTGGTGGTTGAGAGGGAGAGTAAATTACCGCTCAACATGTAGTCCCAGAAGAAGTCTCAGACAATTATGGAGGAGCCACAATTGGAGATTTTGAGAGGAGACAGAGTGGAGGCATCCACTCATGCAAAGACCTCTAGTAGGCGGAAATTTTGAGCCAAGTGGGTAGAGGGATCACATGCAACCATACCTCTAGGTGTGAGGTGGGGCAATGTGAAGTGATAGTCTCAAAAATGTTGAAATTGGGTAGGGTCCATTGAGAGGTTTTATCTCATGGATTGTACCTTGCTACAGGAACCCAAAGTACATAGTAGCGGGAGGAATCAGGGGATTGATGCTGCCAGAGATCAAAGTGACAAAGGCTAAAGCAGTCAGATATTGAAGAGCACACAGAAGGATTGACAACAGTGCAAAAAGGTAGAGTCAACAAAAGCGCAAAGTTTTCAATTGACAGAGGCAATAACAGTCAGAGACTTTGATGACAGATGCATCATACTGATTCAAGTTGGATGTTTTTTTGTTTTTGGAGTTGCTAGAGAAACAATATTAGAGAGAAGTGTTGCATGCAGAACATCCAAAGGTTCAGGATCGGGATCGAGTTGAATTCCTTTCTTGTTGAGAAGGAGTGTTGAAAATAACAATAATAAATGATAAAAAAAAGAATCCAGAAATTTCAATTTTAATTTGTCCTTGAATTGAATTTGTGAATTAAAATTCAAATTTAGTCTCACCACTTGGTTAAAATTAATTAATTAATTCATTATGGATTAATTAGTTGGAGAAATTTAAGTTAGAAGTCTTTGTGAAGTCATGCAACAGTTATCCCTTAAATTAAGGAGATTATCCCTTAATTAAGGAGATAAGATTGAGTTGTAATTGAGTTGTAATTAGTTAACTCAGTTTACTGAGTTAAGTCCAGTGAAATTAGTTCCAAACTGTTTGAGGAACTAATTGTGAGTTATCAGACAATTGATGCATGCATGCACTCAACAAGTGTACTCCAGATAATTGAATATTCTCTCATCAGAAACTCATGCATATCTATTATGAGAAAGACCTAGTTGAGATTGAAGACAGGGACAATGTACTCTCAGTTGCATGTTTTCTCCTATAAGGGAAACTCATGCATGCAGAAGGAATAAGGTTCCTTAAGGATTCCGCAATTTTACAGGGTTGGAGATTAGTGTGAGTGATCAGTGTTACACTTGGTAACAGCTGGATCGCCTAGGAGAATCTGCACAATGAAATAGGAGCTTGGAGGGCAGAGGAGAAGGCTTGTGAGAAGCTTTGATTTCCTGTGAGCATCCAAGAGGATTGTACTGAGAGCTGGTTAGTTGTGAGAACTAAAACTGTGTGTAATTATGATATATTCCACCTTGTATGATAAGACAGATAGCGGGGTTTTTAGCTGAGGCTTTCCCCAAAGTATTCTTCTGTGTTTCATGTGCATTGATTCTTCTTCTGGTTATATGTGTTCAGCTTGATCTTGCTCAAATCTATTAAGCTTTCACAAGTTTGATTGTAGAAGTAGATTAAATTATTTTGCTTTAGTTATATTGCATTATCAGGTTAATCTACAGTCAGAATTTCTACATGGTATTAGAGCTAGCTGATATATAGAGAAATTTCTACAATAAATGCAAATAATGGTTCTTTATTGTCAGATGAAATTCCTTTTGGGCTACATTCACCTGGATAGACATTAGCACCTAACTAATATTCTCAACTCTCTGGAGCACCTACACCAACATTTAAGGAACTTTAATCATAGAATGGAAAGAATTGAAAATATTTTCATTCCCTCCTCAGTTAGGAAGACATTTGAGGGCTCTAAGGAGCTCATCCAGGTTGCAAATTTTGATTCAGATCATTCAACTTTGTTATTGATAATGTTTATGTGTTTTGTTCCCTATGTTGTAGACTATATACTACAAATATGTTTTGGATAGTGTATCTATCTTCTATGTTTACTTTTGGATCACCTAGTACCTAGATGACCCTCTCCTCCTTGTAGAGATTCAATTTTTGGATCTGGTTAGGTGTCCCTAGTGAGAGACTAACCTAAGTATTTTCAGTTTCTCATATATATTATATATATATATATATATATATATATACTATATATATATTATATTTATAAGAGCATCATATAATTTATTTATTTTAATGTTATATGAAACTAGAATATTTATAACAAGTCCGCATAGCTAGCATTCCCTATCGCTTTGTTTAATTTAGCTACTAATTTACTTTGTATTGCTATAATGTAATTAGTTTCAGTTAAATGTAATTTGCCCAAAAAATGGTCAAAAGTACTATTACTATGATATTGTTTCTTTTCCAAGATGCTAATGGTTGTAGAATTTAATATCCTTACTCATATTCTTGAAATTATTATTTTAAGAATCGGGTGATAGCGTTTGTGGTGGAAACAAGGAGAACATTTCATGTAGTAAAGCTTGGTTTAGTTTCAACCTTAAAAAAAAGGTCCGTCGATCTTAATGTTTATCAAATCGTTTATTAAATCAGTACTAATATGTAGAGATATGATAATACTATTTATGATGTGTGGAATTATCATGTTTTATTTGTTTTTTTCTTTTTCTTTTTTTTTCCAACAAGAATATTGTAAACCAGATAAAAATTGTCAAATCAATATTCACAGCCAATAAAAATTCACAGATTTTTTTTATAAAAAAAATTATTATTTTTTTTCTTCAAAAAATTGTTTTGATAAAATTTTATGAAAAGCATTATAAAAACTTTGTAATTTTTTGTTTGTTTTAATTGAAGTGAAGATTTTTTTTACCAAAAACCAAAAACAATTATAATAAGTGTAATATGCAGCATTGCAGCTTAGCATGTGCCTCTTATTCAAAAAGTAATTAATAGCAAAAGCTATTGTAACTAAAATAAAAAGAAAACTATTATTGGTGCTCACTGTTGGGATTTTAAGGCATTAATGCATATTAGTACCTTGCTCACTTGTGCATTAATATAAACATATTAGTACTGCATATGTTTTATCAATTTAAGCACACTATGGAAAAACCCTTTACTAAAGTCTGCCTAGATTTTTTAGTTATAGTGAAAATCAGTAAAGCCTTTAGTACCAATAGGATTTTTATTTTATATATATATTATTTATATATATATATATATAATATATTATCATTATGTCCAAGTCTCATAATAGGTAAAGTATTTACAAAACCTCTCCTAAAATGTGTTTTCCTTGTAGTGTTGAATTAATATTTATTATCTCACATATAATCTAGAAGGTAAATAAGTGAGATTGAAATTGACAAAATGAACAACATAGCAATAATTAGCACTTATGACACTTAATAACCATGACTTTTTGTGAAGGTCAACTATCTTGATACAACTTTAATTCAAACATCTTTAACCATAATGATTTCCTCTATAGTAATGTCCTCTTAACTTGTTACCCTATTTGCAAAACGTTGATAAATAATGTGTGATGTTATGCCTACCTTTCCAAACTTAATCTAATTAGCTCACTTAAAAAAAAAGATTACTTTATGTGACCCACTTTCCACGAGTGGCGGTTAATCCATGTCACAAAACACATGGGGAGCACTGGATTATCTAATGCCCAACAATTGGTATCTAAGGAACTTACCTTGTAAATTCCTACATTGTATCAGAGCTAATTGAGGGCCGCATCTGTTGCTGATCCAAACCCGAAGTCGGTACAACTGCATCCGACTATCGTTTCCTAGATCCATTGCTTCTGACCGCTTTTAGGTCGAGAGGACTGCTATATTGTGTTAGGAGCATTTGTTCTAGTGAGAAACCCCTTTCGTTTCACGTGAAAAGGTTCATGGTAGCCCTAGCTACATCATTTTTAAGATCTAGAGGTATACAATATTTATTTACAGTTATAGTTATTTATCTCTAAGTTTATTTCGGTTTATAGTCCTCTATAATTTTTTTATTTTCGGATCTATACCTTTCATTTCTGTATATGCTCTTTGCCCCACGAGTCTGTGCAATCTTGGCAAACCAAAAATAAACAATTTTTTTTTTCTCATGCGTATGCTTTCTTTCGCCGTACCTTAGTGTGATCTTGAAAAATAAAAAACATTGAGAAAAATATTTAGTTTTTGGTCAAATCTAACTTTAAGCTGTAAGACTTGGATTAATTTTGCTTGTTCATTTTTTGGGTTGCGTGGGTTTTTTTGTTTTGTAGGCAAAAAATGTTTTTTCAAGTAAGCACACACTCCAAAGCTTCAGTGGGGGCAAAAAAAAACCATTCCTCTTTTCAAAAAATTACCATCCTTTTAAATTAGCTCACTTGGTCCAAAGTTACTTTATGAGAATAGAGGTCTTGGGTTCAAGCCTTTTTTTTGTTGAGTTATTTTTTCAAAAAACACATGTAAAGAGTTCTCCCCCATTATAAAAAGTGAGTCACTTATAATCTAAAGTCTCTTTATCTTTTATTTAAGTTACAATTTAGTAGATAGTTCATAAAGTACTATTGTAAAAGTGACTTTCACTTATTTATAAAAGTGGATCGCATAAAGTATTTCTTTTTTTAAAGTGAGCTAATTAGATTAAGTTTGGAAAGGGGAGTGATTTTTTTTTTAAATATAGCATTATAATTCACTTCCCAACATTCACGTAGTTCATCGATATCTTCAACAACTTTTCTTCAAAAAGCAATAACTTCTTCATTCAAAAATCATTTTTAGAGCCTTTTTTTTTCATCGACCTAATTTTTTGAGATCTTTCCATTGGAACACTTAGTTTTAGCATCTACAACTACATTTTCTTTTAAAATGGAGAGTGCCTAGTTATTTTTGACAACACCAACTACTTCCAATGACTATCCTACATTGTGGATTTACTTAGAAGTACAGGTCTTTATAGAATAGCCTCAGGTCAATAGTCTAAACCTAAAGATAAAGATAAGCAAGACAAATGGAAAAATAAGCAAGATCAAACACGTGGGTTGATAGGATGTCTATTTCTCCAGACCTTAGATACCATATTGCAGAAATTGATACCCATGCTGAAGTGAAACAACTCAATAAAGTTTTTGGAATTAAAAATGAAATTAGAGCCCATCAACTCGAAAATGAGTTGCTTACATTGGGCCTCAATAATTTTTCTTCCATTGAATTTCTTTTGTCCAAGTTCAAGAATCTTAGGCTTCTCTTGAAAGGTGTTAAGGTTAAGAAAGAAGATGGTAGCCTTATCTATTCCATTCTTACTAAGTTATGACCAACCTACTCTGTGTTTGTTTCCACCTTCCATTCTACTAGAGGAGCCTTTATTTCTCAAGGAAAAGCCTACAAGTCCCACTCTTTTTATGCTTTTTGTGATTATTTAATAAGAAAACAAGAAAAACTCTTACATCTTGGTCTTCTTAATACTGGAAAGTCTTCTAAGAAAGCCTTAGCAGCCTAGCAACAACCAAATTCAAAGAATCCTAAGAAGCAACATCCTAAAAAGAATGGTCATAAACCAAACAAGGGTCCTAAGAAATTTCAGTTTCAAAATGAAAAATCAATTCAACAAAATGATAAGACAAATAAAAACAAAGAGAAGAAGATTGATAGACATTGAAACTTTTGTAATCGTGATGGCCACTTAGAATCCAAATGCTTTAAGAAGATTGAAGCCTTGGAAGCAACCATGAAGAAACATAACATCCATTTGGTGCACTCTTCAACTTAAACTTCATCTTCAGGAATAACACTTTCTTTATGTGGTTGTCAAGCATCTTGGTTTGATTATGCACTAAATGTATCTTCTTCTCCTCATTCTCATGAGTGGCTCATTGATTATGGAGCTTCTTATCACATGGAAAAAAACAAAGCCATGTTTTCTTCTTTAAATGATTGTAACACCAAAAATATCTATGTTGGTGATGATAGATCTCTTAGTGTTATAGGGATTGAAACTATTCATCTAGACAATGGTCAATTTAATGATGTATTATGTGTTCCTACCTTATCTTGCAACCATCTATTCGTATATCAGATAACCCATTCAAGTGAAGCTAAAACTGTTGAATTTTCACCTCATGATGTTGTAATTAAGGACACAAGAGATCCTAGACAGATTTTAGCTACTGGCATTGTTGATGATTCTATAAGGTTGTATAAGTTTAACAACTTTGGGTCATCAACTCTTCCCTCGACATTTGTTGCTCATAATGAGGAAGTGAGAAAACTTTGGCATGAGTGATTTGGTCACTTAAACTATCGCTTCCTTCAAAATATATGTAAAGAAAATATGGTGACAATTCTTCCTATGGTATCTCGCAGAGATGGTGTTTCTACTAGATGTGTACTTGGAAAACATCATCAAGATAGTTTTGAAAAACATGCCTCTTGGCATGCCTCGGGCCCTTTATAGCTTGTGCATATTGATTTATGTGGTTCACTTCTAGTTGTTTCATTCTCTGGCTACAAGTATTTCTTAACTTTCATTGATGATTTCTCCATACGCACTTGGGTATACTTCTTAAAACTCAAGAGTGAAGTCTTTAACATGTTCATGGCCTTTAAGGCCTTTGCTGAGAAACAATATGGACATAAAATTCTTAAGGTAAGATCTAATAATGACAAAGATTATGTTAACAACAAATTCATCAACTTTACACTAAGCATGGAATTTAATTGAAACATATTGTTCCATATACTCCAAAACAAAATGTTGTAGCTAAAAGGAAGAATCACACCTTAAAGGAAATGGATAATTGTATGCTTCAATCTAAAGGACTTAGTCTTAATTTTTGGGCAGAAGGAATTAATTGTGCAAATTACATAGTAAATCACATTCCTACTAAGGTTTTAAAGAATATCACTTCAGAAGAACCATGGAGCTCAATTAAATCAAATCTAAGTCACTTTCATGTTTTTGGAAGTGAGGCATGGGCCCATATTCCAGATGAGAAACATAAAGCCTTAGAACCTAAGAGTGAAAAATGTATTTTTGTTGGATATTCTGAAGATGTCAAAGGATATATACTTCTTCAACCTAAATCCAAAAATGTTATCATTAGAAGAGATGTAAAGTTTGCTGAAAATATATCGGCCTATGAGCCTAGTTCGGTGGATGTGCCACCTCTCTATATCTCTTATACTTCTGAAAATACTCCTTCTTCAGATGATGAAAATGAGGATGGCAATCCTCCCCTACCTTCTTGGGATCCTCCTTCAGCTCCTCTGCTTCCAAAATGGGTCATGCTACTCGGGATGCAGTAGGTGATCCTATAGATCAGCGTCGTACACGTTCTCAATTCGATAGAGCCTCTTCTTTACTAGCTCAAGCTTCAGCGAATCATGATCCTGTCACCTTTGTAGAAGCTTCAGGTCATCTAGATTAGGATGCAACTATGAATGAAGAATATCGTTCATTATTGGCAAATGATACATGGGATCTTGTTCCTCTTCCAAAGGGATGAAAACTTTTTAGATGCAAATGGGTTTACAGAACCAAGTTTGGACCATATGGAAAAGTTGATAAACATAAAGCTTGTCTTGTTGCTAAGGGTTTTTCATAAGTTGAAGGCATTGGCTATAATGAAACCTTCTTCTTTGTTACGAAAATGAACTCTATCCGCCTTGTTCTTTCCCTTGCTGCCTCTTTCAAATGGGAAGTCCATCAGATGGATGCTAAATACACCTTCTTGCATGGGTACTTGCATGAAGAAATCTATATGGAACATCCTCCTACCTTTATACAAACATACTTCAGCCTTGTATGTTAGCTTAAGAAATTCCTTTATTGTATCAAGAAATCCCCTCAAGCTTGGTATGCCAAGATGGATAACTTTATTTTAGATGCTGACTTTTCTAGGTGCCATTGTGACAATACTGTTTATACCAAGAAAGTGGGTAAGTCTCTAATCATTCTTGTTCTTTATGTTGATGATATTATCCTTACTCATAGTGATCCCAACCTTATAAACCATGTGAAGTCTAGCCTTAAAAGACAATTTGAAATGACAAACTTAGGACACTTGCATTATTTTTTTGGTATTCAAGTCTTACATTCCAAAGAAGGTATTTCCCTTTCCCAGTCCAAGTATGCATGTGATCTTCTACACCACTTTCACATGAAAGAATGTAAGTTAGCCCCTTCTCCCTTTTAGCCTGGAGCCAAACTTTTAGTCACTTGTACTTCCCCTGAAGTTGACGCTACCTTAAATCGTCAGCTTGTTAGAAATTTTTTTTATCTGACCCATACTCATCCTGACCTTTCCTTTGCTATTGGCCTTGTTGTCAGGTTTATACGAAACCCACATGAAATTCATTGGAAAGTAGCTAAAATAATACTTCGTTATGTTCAAGGTACAGTTCAGTCTAGGATTCATTATAGTGCAGAAGCATCTCCTTTATTGGTTGGTTTCACTGATTCTGATTGGGCTAGTGACCTTGATGATCAGAAGTCTATTGCAGGTTAGGTCTTCAATCTTGGTTCTAGACCTATTACATGGGCTTGCAAGAAACAAAGTGCCATTTATCTTTCTTCAGTAGCAACAGAGTATCGTGGCGTCATTGAAGCTAGTAAGGACGCCCTGTGGCTTCATTAGATCCTGTCAGAGTTTGGTTTTCAGCAACAACATCCGACTACACTTTGGTGTGATAATCAAAGTGCCATTCAACTATGTAAATATCTAGTCCAACATTGGCACAACAAACACATTGAACTACACATGCACTTCATAAGAAATCTCACTCATGACCATGTTTTTGAAGTGCAATATTGTTCAACCGATAATCAAGTTGTAGACATCTTTACAAAGGCTCTCACAAAGGAGAAGTTTACTAAGCTTTCATTTATGGTTGGAGTTCAGGAAGTTGTCACTAAGGGGGGATAGGCTCTAATTCCTCCTTCCTTTTCCTATTGTGTCATCTTTGTAAATCCTTCAATCTTATCCCAAGTTGTTCTTAAGGGGGGATGTTAGGATATTCCAACACATAGGAAATAATTAAGCATAACTTGGTCTAGTGTATAGTTAGGTAAAGTGTGTTTCTTTAGTATGTACTTTTTGTAACTTACAATTTGATGGTCATGATATGTTATAAACATGAAGTGATCCGATGATCTAAATGATGGGAAAACTTGTTAATGCTATGCAAGCTCCCTCATCAGTAATTTAAAATGTGTTTAGGATCGTCTCAAATTAACCAAAATGTGAGGATTTATGTGTCAAGTGTTGAGTGTCTTTTATGAGAAATTTATGAGGTTAATTAGCTGTTTAAAACACATACACAGCAAGTAAATTGCAGAGAAGTAAAACACAACAAACTCATAACACAAAGTTGATAAAGGAGTTCACCCCTCCTGGGCTACATCTCCTTGGACCTGATTCAATGGCTAGGCCCTCTTTGGATTAATGGTAAATTCTATGATTACATGCACCTGCAGTGCCCCAATGGCTTTGCAACCTACTCCATTGGATTCAAAAGACCCAAAAACAAAAAAAAAGGCTCTCCAAGCTCTGCAATTGGACTTCAGCTGATCTAGGATTGACCTACTCCCCTGGTGGCCCTAGGCTTCCTTAAAATTCAAAGTAGAAAATCATGTACAAAAGTGCCTCTTTGCCTTTGCAACCTATTCCATTGTGTTCATGGCATCCAAATCATCTAGGAATGACTCTTTCTAAGCCAAAATTAGTTAAAAAATGCCAAAGTTATGGCCTCTTTAGTTTTCCGTAGGAAAACTCCACCAAAACTGGAGAAACTCTAGTTAACCCTGCCAAATTTGGAGTAATTCTAGATTTTTCAGACTCGCCAAAACTACCACCAAGTTAGTCCCACTTAATTAATGGATAAACACGTTTTAATTAGCACTAATCCCGCTTAGAGTGTTAATGGGGCCGTTAGCACTTAATGTTGGCTCTTGGTTTCGATGTTGGTCACATGCTGGTGGTTACTCGATGGTTAGGCTACCCTGACAATTATGTAACTTTTAGCGGTTAATGTTACTGCGTTCACATGCTAAGGTTAAGGTTAGCGCCCACCTCCCAAACCTTTAATGCTTAAACTTTAAATACAAACCAAAACGTTTATGATTAAGTCATGTTGTGTGGCATAGCATTGGAGCATGGGGCTTGTGCGGGCGAGGTCACGAGTTCGATTCTGCTGACCTGCAAATAATTTTACCCGACCTTTGAGAGGGCACATGGTGGTCTTCGGGATTGCCACGTGTCAGCCTTTCATTGGTCCACGTAAATGCCTTTGACCAATCTAATGCCGACACTTGTCACATCCAAATTGAGCCACCTATGGGAATATTCCCTGGAACATTCCA
Organism: Pinus taeda; assembly: GCA_000404065.3. NCBI lineage: Eukaryota > Viridiplantae > Streptophyta > Pinopsida > Pinales > Pinaceae > Pinus > Pinus taeda. The sequence continues at coordinate 44,082 of APFE031393578.1, read as the reverse complement.
AGGAATATTCTTTGGAATATTATTTTGTTGACTGGGTTGTATGGATGCCTAGTCAGCATCCCAGTGAGCCTATACCCAAAAATTGTTTGTTTGATAAAACGAACAACATGCTCTATCTTTCTCATACGAACTCTGTTTTGAGTGAAATGAGTTGCGTTGGGATCATATCACTAAGATGGACACGATCGTTTAGGTTTTGAGTGATTCTGAGCACTTATTTTTGAGATTTTCCCCTAATCTAGATTTTGATCACTCCTTCCCATTGGCTAGTTTTTGGACCCACAAAAGATGGTTATTTGATGAGAGTTGAATACTCGTATCCTTCCCAAGTTATATAAATTGATTCTAATTGGAAAAATCTCTATGACAACCACTTGGGTTCACTGGCATGCCTTGCCTTGCAAATGACTTGGCACTTCAACTAATGTTCTCCTTTTGCTGCTGACCCAATCCAACACTTGATGGTCGCTTGCTAATTAAACACCCCGCTGTACTAAAGCGATCCCTCGGTGCTTGGAAAGCTGACTGATGGTCTTCCCACTGAGAATCGCGTTCCTCCTTTGCAACACATGCATTCGATGCAAGCTTCTCTTGGGAAACCACTTTTCCAAGTTAAGCCCATCTGAGTGAGCTACAACAATGAGTCCCATATCAATAATAATAAGAAAAGAAATGACCATTATTTTACCTCCATGGTTCCAATTCCACATCTGGAAGAATGCATTCACCATCTCTTTCGCTTCTTGGTGTCAACACATCAGATGGTCTACAATGGTTGCAATTTTTTTTGGCATTTTTGTCCACTTCCACTTCTTGATTCCATCATCCTCCAGTATTAACATGCTACTCATGTCATGATTTGAGAATGAAGGCTAATCATGAGTCTCTTTCTCAAGCGCGGACCTTCCAAAATCTTGCGACGTCTTGTCACAAGAAACACCATTAACCTTGAAAAACACTCATGCAAGAATATAACTTGACGACCTCTTCCTTTTGCTTCTTCAAAGCAACAAATGTCACATCATCTGAACATCACCATCTACTCTTACATCTTAATTTATAGACCATCGACTAAACACAAGTCGACAAAACATGCTTCTTCAAACAACTGACTTTCAAGTCAAGCAAAAACATATACAACAACTTGACAAATAATTCCACATTTTCATGAAACAATTCGTCACATCTCCCTTTCATCTTTGGAGACAAAATCAACTCTTCCAAGTCGATATAACATACATGTAACAATCAATCGACCACACAAGCCAACACTCATGCATGTGCAAATGATCAACATTCTCAAGATGACAACATACATGTTAATAAAGCAATCAACCAACAGAAGTCAATCACTCATGCATGTTCAAGCACAATGAAACTATAAAAAATTCCACTGTTCACACACACAAACTCTCATGCATGTATAACAATTATCAACTCTCTCACAAGTACAATCACAAGTACAAGAATCCCATTGGTATGTACGAGTACTTAAAGAGCTGAAATGACCAAATTTGCTGCAATAAAGTGAGTCAACATACTCCACTTTCGAACACCTTCCTGGCGTAAACATGCAAGTTCAAGAATGCAACATGCATGCTAATTTGTAGTTGCAAATTGCCAACTTTGTTGCATCTAAGTGAGTCAATATAACTCTACTTTTCCAACATCTTTCTTCATGCAATATGCAACATACTTCCAGGAGAAAAGAAATGCATCCAAATAAAAAGGAAATGCATCAATAAGGCAAGATTTGCATCAATTATCAAAAGAAATGCAAGGTATTAATTGGTTAAGAAATCTAACCATCTCTTTCTAAACCATTTCAATGGTGCTTCTTTCAGTTGCACTTCAGCATGTGTATCATCTCGACCCACATCAATTATGGAATCCTCTTTTCCATTATTGCCAAAATCTCTCTCCACCTTGTTCAAATGTTGTGGATGACTTGTTGGATGCAAAATCCAACAATAGCCTACAAGATGACCCTGCTTATGGCAATGAGTGCAAAATAATTGCATCTTCTTTTCAACATGGTTTCCATTATCCAATGGACCTTTGCCTTTCTGTCTATTTTGTTTTGAAAGTTCCCTGTGTATGACTATCCTCTTCCAACACCTCAAAACACTATGGTTATTTAAACCACAAAAGGAACATATAAATTTTCTCCAAATCTTATGTGAAGATTTACCATGTTTATCATAATAAAAAGAAACTTGATTAAAGGAATATTTATACCTTGCACATTCACCTTTGTCGCCTTCTTAAGGAGGTTAATTTGATGAGGTAGTGGCTCTCTTTGGAATACCACGAATGGTTTCAATGACCTTAGAGCTTTCAACATCCTCTTGTTTTCCATTACACTAGTTGCATGCTTATGATCATCTTCTTACAAAGTGGGTATAAAATTTTTGCATTCCTCATGAATACAAACTTCACAAGCTTGAGGTAATGAACATGTAATGAAAGTACTTCTTAGAAAACCTTCATGTGCCTCCTTGGCTTTGGAGCATTTTCCATCATGTTGTCCATAACCAAGACCCAAATACCTAGGCCTTTCCTCAATAACAATTGGCTCAACTATGCCTTGTGCATGTTTGCCCAACCCTTTAACTTCATAGCCCATCTACATCAATAATTTGGACCCTATTCCTCTAGTGTGTCTTTCAAAAGCACCAAAACATTCATTTTGAGAGGAAATTGAAGATAAGCTTGAATTGCGTACCTCATTTTCATTCACATACTTGGCTAGGGTTTCCCTTGCATCATGGAGTTGAATCTCCATCTCATGCATATTTTCAAGAAGATCTTGCTTCTCCTCCTTCATGGCCATCAACTCCTCTTGAAGTATAGTGTTCTCCTTCTTGTATTCATTCATCTCTTGCACTATATCTCTCATGATGATAAGCTCTTGCAACATCTCTAAATCAAAGAGTCTTGTTAAGGAAGATGGATTAGAAACATCACTTATTGAAGCTGCCATCACACTTGTAATACATCAAAAAACTTCACAAAGCTTCAAAAAGTTTCTCAACATATAAGCATCTTCCTTCTTCAGCTTACACACATAAACTTGCATACAGTTAAATTCTCCTGGCACAAATACAAAACTAATAGCTAATTTTCTAGCTAACCTTGGCAAACCATCTCAGGGTTAAAATGAGCTAACAGTGCTCTGATACCAACTTGATTTGAATGTTGGGCAAACTTGTTAATGTTATGCAAGTTCCCTCATCAATAATTTAAAATGTGTTTAGGATCATCTCAAATTAACCAAAATGTGAGGATTTATGTGTCAAGTGTTGAGTGTCTTTTATGAGAAATTTATGAGGTTAATTAGTTGTTTAAAACACATATACAACAAGTAAATTGCAAAGAAGAAAAACGCAAACTCATAACACAAAGTTGATAAAGGAGTTCACCCCTCCTGGGCTACATCTCCTTGGACCTACTTCAATGGCTAGACCCTCTTTGGATTAAGGGTCAATTCTTTGATTACATGCACCTACAATGCTCCAATGGCTTTGAAACCTACTCCATTGGATTTAGAAGACCTAAAAATCCTAAAAATGGCTCTCCAAGCTCTGTAATTAGACTTCAGTTGATCTAGGCTTGACCTCCTCTCATGGTGGCCCTAGGCTTCCTTAAACTTCAATGTAGAAAAATCACGTACAAAAGTGCCTCTATACCTCTACAACCTGTTCCATTGTGTTCCAAACATCCAAATCATCTAGGAATGACTCTTTCTGAGCCAAAACTGGTCGAAAAATGCCAAAGTTATTGCCTCTTCAGTTTTCCGTAGGAAAACTCCACCAAAACTGGAGAAACTCTAGTTCACCCTGCTAAATTTGGAGTAGCTTTGGATTTGTGGACCTGCTAAAACTACTGCTAAGTTAATTCCACTTAAATAATGGATAAACACAATTTAATTAGCACTAATACCACTTAGTGCGTTAATGGCGTGGTTCACACTTAATGCTGACTCTTGGTTTCGGTGTTGGTCACATGCTGGCGGTTAGGCTACCGTGACAGTTACATAACTGCTAGCAGTTAAGGTTACCACATTCACATGCTGAGGTTAAGGTTAGCGCCCATCTTCCAAACCTTCGGCACTTAAACTTTAAATACAAAACAAAACATTTATGGTTAAGTCATGTGGTGTGGCATATTGGTGGAGCATGGGGCTTTTGTGGGCGAGGTCATGACTTTGATTTTGCCAACCTGCAAATAATTTACCCGACCTTTGAGAGGGCATGTCGCAACCTCCGAGCTTGCCACATGTTAGACTTTCATTGGTCCACCTAAATGCTTTTGACCAATCCGATGTTGACACATGTCACATCCCAATTGAGCCACCTGTGGGAATATTATAGGAATATTCCAAGGAATATTTCCTAGAATATTCTTTTTGCTGACTGGGCTATACGGATGCCTAGTCAACATCCCAATCAACTTGTACCCAAAATTTCTCTGTTTGATAAAACAAACAACAGGCTTTATCTTTCTCATACGAACTTTGTTTTGAGTGAAACGAGTTGTGTTGGGATTGTATTGCCGAGACGAACGTGGTTGTTCATGTTTTGAGTGATTCCGAGAACTTTGATTTTTGAGCAATTTTTTGCCCCTAATCCAGATTCCGATCATCCGACGGTTCATTCTCTCCTCAGTATTACCGACACTTGATCCATGGCTTAGCACCCGATTGGTCCATGACAACTATTTAAAGAGCATGGAAGGTCATTTGTTAGGTGACCGTTCATGAGAGAAGCTTATGTAAATTTTATTTCTTTTACATTAATAAATTGCCTGAAGTGGCCGCCTTGGCTCAGACTGTGGACTCTTTCCCTCTTTGAGGGTTTTAACCATGTCAAGAACACTGGTGTATTGATCTATGATCTGTTTGTGAGTGGTGTCCCTTGGTGTTCTATCTTAGGAACTTACCCTGTAAATTCCTACACTAGACAACAAAGACATTTCATAAATAATTCTTCCATACTATAAAAACAAACAACTTTAATAACATGTCTGCCAAAACAATAAATATTATAAAGTAGTATAAGTAATGTTTATAGAAAATTAAAATTTTCATTTATTTTAAATAAGTGCAAGTGCATGTTTGTGTAAATAAAATACTCATTTATTTTAGACTATATATAACTCATTTATTATCTCCTCTCTCTCTCTCTCTTTATATATTTATCATTATATATAATATATATAGAGAGAGAGAGAGAGAGAGAGAGAGGAGAGAAGAGAGAGAGGAGAGAGAGAGAGAGGAGAGGAGAGAGACTGACTGATCACCGCTAAACCTTAAATTTTTATGAATTTTTGGTCATTCTAATATTCCCTATTGAAATGTATGCAACATATGCTATGGAAAACCAATAACACTGGGGTTTGCTAAGAAATAGTAAAGTTTTGGGGTTTAAAATTTATGGAAGGTATTAGTAGCAATTAGACGAAGAAAATGTTGTATTCTATATTCATGTGGCATGGAGTTTATTACTATTCACAAATTCAAAAATAATTGTTATTTTTTTTAAAGATTAATGTTTTTAGTTGCACATTACTTTTGATGTGTAAGAAATTGGTTGAATTGTCTAATTTAGAGATATATTGAATTGAATAATAATAAAAAACGATATACATAACATTACTGTAAATTGTAATAAAGTGATTAAATTACTAAAATCTAAACCCGACGAAATTATTTTTAAAATTTATAAAAATTAAATCTTATATATATTATATATATATATATATATATATATATATTATATATATATATATATATATATATAATGATAATAAAAATTAATAATTAATAAATAAACATAATCATCAATTAATTGTCATCCATTATAATATCATTGAAACAATAAGTATATCATTGTCACTGTGTGAGACGTTTAATACATCTTTCAATTACAAGTCCACATATCCTAAATTTATTTTCAAGGTACACAAGCATAGACGCTTCAAGGTACATGGACATAAACACAAGCATAATGGAGATACAAGTTTTGTGACACAATGGCAGGGCTAAGTAATATGACAGAATGAATTAGAGGTTTTATTGTCAGACAAAATAATTTTGGATTTTATTCTGAAAATAAATAGAATTTGGTAGCAAAATTAGTTGTTAAGGGTTGATTTTCCTAAAATTAATGTTTTTTTTTGAATAATTGTATTTAAATTAAAAACTAATAAACAAGGTTAAATTATCAAATTTCGCTCATTTCGAAGTTCTAACCTTAGATACCAAAATATCAATATAAGATTGAAATATATAAAACATGCTTTTGGCAATCTCATTATAACCTTGAAATATGTAAAACATACATTAAACAATATTTCTGAAGTGATGTGTGAAATCAATATGAAATTCCAACTGTGCCAGCAATCACCCAACATTTGTCTTTGAGTGTTCCTTAACGTGTTGGATTGGTTATTTTCATAGGACCCCTCACTGGATTGGTTGGTCACATGGCATATTATAGGAAATTTCGATGCAACCACCTGTTTTCAAACATAGGGAATTACAATCATTTAGTTGTAAAGCAAAGCTATGGTCATATTGTCTCAGACTATTTTTAAACCAAGATTGCTCCTATCAAAATATGCCCAATTATCTAATTATATAAAGTCTGAATTGACTTCATACTTATCTCATGCTATGACTTTCAAATAAGTGGGGCTCTCAATTAATGGATTGGGTATCAACATTACAAGGTTGGAGTTAGTAGTACAAGTTCTGACAGGTACATGTATGACAACAAAGGAAACTAAGTTTACAACGATGATGAAAATCATGATTTCCTAATAAGACCCAATCCCTTTGCACTAATCAGATGGTGAATAAATCAAATTTAAAAATTAAAAATAAATAATTTATATTTGTTTTCTAATGTCGACCTTTACATATTGGTTGTTTATTTTTTAGTCAACGCTTAATTAATTCAGGTTCCATGCATTACCAAATGCATTATACCTTGTTGTGGCAGGGATAATAATCTCCCAACAAGGGATGCTCTGGACTGAGACCCATCCCTAAACGCTGATTTAATGACAACCTTAATGAAAATTTATTGTGACATGCAGGTGACTTGGCACCCTAGATGTTCACATAGGTTTCTAGTTTAAGCATACATGTTGGTGGATGAAGAAGGAAAGTACCATGTCACACATTGCACAAGTGAATTTTATTACCAAGGGTGGTGGTTGGGAAAGCTCTTTGCCACATGATAGTTCTTGTCAACTCCTTAGTTCTCCCTAGTCGCAGTTCATGGGAAATAGTCATAATGGGGTCTCCTCCCCTCATGCATGAAAGTATTCGGTGTAATATTAGACAAATTTCGAGTGGGAATCTTGTATCTCTTATATTTTGATATGAGACTTCGAGATCCATCACATTATGTTTTTGAGTCACTGTTTGAAGCCAATAAATGTGGCTCGTCATCAGGACACTTTGATGAGAAATCTGAACAACTTTCATTAGATAAATAGGTGAGAGATGCAGAGTGAGAAATTCCAAAGGTTCAAAAAGAACAAAAAAAACAATAAACATTAGAGGAAAAAAAATCAATTAAATGTAATAAAAAAACAAACTAGATATAAACATACTAAAAATGAATATAATATTAATTAATATATAAAACAAAATTATAATAATAGTAATAAACAATTATAATATTATTAAAACAAAATAACTAAACCATAATAACTAAATTCAAAAGTATAATAATATTTAAGTAATTAAAATCTAACTTAGATATACAATATTAATTAATATCAATAACATAATTATAACAAGAGCTACATAGTAGCTAGTATCTACCGCTTAGCTTAGATACAACTTTAACTAAACTAAAAAATAATAAAGATAAAAAAAATTCATCACAAAAATAAAACAACTAATACTAGCAATTGCACTAGATGTTGCAAAGGAAATGTCGTAAGGTAGTAGAATAGGAAAGAGTAGCATTAAATTGTTACTCTTCCATGATGACAGTGAAAGTGTCACTAGATGTTGGCAAAGAGAGTAAGTAGAATTTTGGCAAAGAATGTAAGTAGAATTTTGGATCTTAGTTAAAGAGATAGGTCTTAAGAGTGTAAGTAGAATAATTAAATATTAAACTGTTACTCTTCCATGATGACAGTGAAAGCGTCACTAGATGTTGGCAAAGAGAGTAAGTAGAATTTTGGGAAAGAGTGTAAGTAGAATTTTGGATCTTAGTTAAAGAGGTAGGTATCAAGATGTTTGATATTTTGAAAAGTAAAAGTCATTTACTATATATAGTGATTATGGTACATTTTTCTGAGTTTCATTATAAATGTCAATCGATCAAAGCCCCAAGGGTTAGCTCAATTGGTCAAAAACGTGCCTCGCCATCGGGAGGTCACAGGGTCGATTCTGCTCAAAGCCCTTGGGGTCAAGTCTTGCCAGTAGGTCGAGGGGTGATTAGCCCAAATTTTTCCGTGGACGTAGCAACCACTCACTGACCAGGGCGTTCGCGAACCACACTAAAAAAAAATGTCAATCAATCAAGAGATAGCATTTTCTTATTTCCTTTATAGTTCTGAGGCCCGTCCGGCTCTTTCCATTCTCTGATGAACCATAATCCCCCACCCAATCCATCAATCCAAGTCATCGACCGGCGTGAATATTGTGGAAATGTGGGGTTGGTTTGACACAATATTTGTGAAGAGGTAATCTTCTGACAAAAAGGCAAGAAATACCATCTTTCTGCTAAACAAAATGTTTCAACTTGATCTTCTTATAATCTATCCAAAATCATTTGATGCAAGTCACTATGATCCTATCCATAGAGTGATCAAAATCATAATGATACAATTTTTTGCTCGAGTTTGAATTGGGGGAACAATGTAAATGGATCTGAATGAAACCCAAGAGAGTTATATCAATTGCAAGAAATCTTGAATTCCAAATAAAGTTGGCATATTCAAATAGGGTGTGGACAAATTCAACCATTCAAGTAGGAAAATACTTCAAACACAAGTGCTACCAGGGAAAATACATATAGATGTTTAACCAAAGACCAAATTAGCATCTTCTGGTCAATAATTACTAAGGATAGAGATCTTTGCTATCTCTTCAATGCATTCTTTGGCAACTACCATAAATAACCAAAAATAGAGAGCCTCATACTATGGATACCAATGTCATGTCAATGATGTTTTTGAGACTGCCCTCTTTAAGATCCAAAATTCTACTTACACCCTTTGGCAACATCCGGTGACAGTTTTGCTGCCATCATGGAAGAGCAATAGTTTAATGCTACTCATTCCTACGCTATGTTTCCTTTGCAACATCTGGTACAATTAACCAAACATAAAATAAGATGAGTTGAGTTATTAACGAGGAAGGCATTAGTTATTCTTGTTATAAAGTGCAATTTCTTCATTTTTATTATGTTTATATGCGTCAAATAAGATTAGCCACTAATAAATAGAGCAAGAATGCTACTAAGAGCATTTGAGTGAGGATTTTTAATTAAAATTACTATCAAGTTTCATTTACAATAATATGTTTTGAATTTGGAAGACATGCTAATTGGTTTTGAATCGAATTTCTATGGTTTCAAAGATTGGAGATTTAAATATTGCTTTTGTTTTGTAGTGGTGTAAAATTTATTTTTTAAATTGATTATTATTTTAAAAAATTTATTTAAAATAAAATATATAGAAAATTTTTTTGAAAAAAATTGTTTATAGTGGCTTTTGTAAAATTTATTTTTTAAATTGTTATTTATTTTTTAAAATTTTATTTTAATTTTTTGATTTGTTTGTTGTTGTTATAGATTATCTTATTAAAATGCTTGTATCCGAAATTTTTATTGTATAAATTTTGTTAGCTAGATGTGTGTATCTTTTTACAATTTTATATATATATATATATAATATATATACATATATAATCTGTGTGTGTGTGTGTGTGTGAGGCTTATTAAAAAGAAAATTACCATTCGTCCATAAATTTACGAAGTCTTTACCATCTATTTATAAAGTCTGTGAGATTCTGTCAACTAATCTATATGGAATAACAAAACAAATATAGTAATATGGTACAATTAACCAAATATAAAATAAGACGAGTTGAGTTATTAACGAGGAAGGTATCAATCAATCAAGAGATAGTTTCAACTTGATCTTATTATAATCTATCCAAAATCATTTGATGCAAGTCACTATGATCCTATCCATAGAGTGATCAAAATCATAATGATACAAATTTTTGCTCGAGTTTGAATTGGGGGAACAATGTAAATGGATCTGAATGAAACCCAAGAGAGTTATATCAATTGCAAGAAATCTTGAATCCCAAATAAAGTTGCATATTCAAATAGGGTGTGGATAAATTCAACCATTCAAGTAAGAAAATACTTCAAACACAAATGTTACTAGGGAAAATGCATATGGATGTTTAACCAAAAAACCAAATTAGCATCTTCTGGTCAATAATTACTAAGGATAGAGGCCTTCACTATCTCTTCAATGCATTTTTTGGCAACTACCCTAAATAACCAAAAATAGAGAGCCTCATACTATGGATACTGATGTCATGTCGATGATGTTTCTGAGACTGCCCTCTTTAACTAAGATCTAAAATTCTACTTACACCCTTTGGCAACATCTGGTGACAGTTTCACTGCCATCATGGAAGAGCAATAGTTTAATGCTACTCATTCCTACGCTATGTTTCCTTTGCAACATCTAGTACAATTAACCAAATACAAAATAAGATGAGTTGAGTTATTAACGAGGAAGGTATTAGTTATTCTTCTTATAAAGTGCAATTTCTTCATATTTTATTATGTTTATATGCATCAAATAAGATTAGCTACTAATACATAAAGCAAGAATGCTACTAAGAGCATTTGAGTGAGAAGTTTTACATTAAAATTACTATCAAGTTTCATTTACAATAATATGTTTTGAATTCATTGAATTGGGAAGATATGCTAATTGGTTTTGAATCAAATTTCTATTGTTTCAAAGATTGGAGATGAATTATCAATAATAATTTTGTTAGTTAGATGTGTGTATCTTTTTAAATTAATTTAAATATGTGTATGTGTGTGTGTGAGGCTTATTAAAAAGAAAATTACCATCCGTCCATAAATTTACGAAGTCTTTACCATCTATTTATAAAGTCTATGAGACCAAATTAACATCTTTTGGTCAATAATTACTAAGGATAGAGATCTTCACTATCTCTTCAATGCATTCTTTGGCAACTAGCTTATATAACCAAAAATAGAGAACCTCATACTGTGGATACTGATGTCATGTCAATGATGTTTTTGAGACTGCCCTCTTTAACTAAGATCCAAAATTCTACTTACACCGTTTGGCAACATCTAGTGACAGTTTCATTGCCATCATGGAAGAGCAATAGTTTAATGCTAGTCATTCCTACACTATGTTTCCTTTGCAACCTCTGGTACAATTAACCAAATATAAAATAAGGTGAGTTGAGTTACCAAATATAAAATAAGATGAGTTAAGTTATTAAAGAGGAAGGTATTAGTTATTCTTCTTATAAAGTGCAATTTCTTCATATTTTATTATGTTTATATGCATCAAATAAGATTAGCCACTAATACATAAAGAAAGAATGCTACTAAGAGCATTTGAGTGAGGATTTTTACATTAAAATTACTATCAAGTTCATTTACAATAATATGTTTTGAATTCATTTAGTTGGGAAGATATGCTAATTGGTTTTGAATCGAATTTCTATGGTTTCAAAGATTGGAGATTTAAATATTGCTTTTGTTTTGTATGGTGTAATTTTTATTTTTTTATTTATTTTTGAAATTTATTTAATTTTTCTATTTATGAAAAGTTTTTGTTTAGAAGTTATTTATTAAAATGAATTATCAATAATATTTTTATTGTAATTAATTTTTTTGTTTTTTTTTTTTTTTGATTTTTTTTTCTTTTTTTGTGGGCTAAGATGGTACTATTCATATTAAATCGAGTTAAAGCCTTTACAGACATACAATGGCCTCAACCCGCCCCGAAGGGAAACCGTGTCTGTTGGCCATCTTAAGTTTTTAATTGCCATCCAAAAACAAAATTTACTGAGTCTACTTATCCATGCTAAATAAACTATCCATTCAAAGAGACTGTCACTGTTTGCTATCTACATTATGAAATGTAACAAAAAGAGCATGCTCTTCAGCTTCCTAATGAGGGAGATAATAAACATATCTTAAGAAATCAGTCTGCCATTGCACCCGGCTAGTTCTTCTCCTCCTTTGCTTTAGGAGTAAGCTTCTTTAGCTGTTGTTGTATCTCATCAAGCTTGCCATCCTGCATCAGAAGGGTTATCTGAAGATTATTCATCTCTTTCTTCAGATTTGGATGGCCTTGGGCCAATTCTACCATCTCCATAGCCACCTGTTCCATGGCTTTTGCTAACAGCCGCTTCATTACCCAATACACATGGAGAGCCTATTTGTACAAGGACATACATCCTCTAGTATTTCCCAGGTCTGGCAGCAAATACTCCCAGTCTTCCATTTCAGATTTCGACTGCTCTTGGGTCACCTCCTCCTCCAATTGCTGTATTACCCTCCTAATATCTGCATGCGTATCCTTACTGTACGCCCTCTCCGCATACTGAACCTGGCACTTCATCGTCTTCCTACCACGTTTGCTTCATGCCAGTTGGGGCCTGCTCTGTTCCTGATTGCCCGCTTGACATCGTCCTCCTCTTCCTCGGCGACCCCTTCCTCGTCCTGCAACACCTGCATTACCTTCCCTTACCCTGCTTCCCTGTACAGTTGCGCTTGAGGGTGATCCCATACACTCTTCCTCTTCTCTACCTTTAGTTTTCTTATCTCTGATGTCAATCTTTGTTGGTTGAATATCCTCTAGAATTCTCCCTTTCCCCCTTCCGCTTCTCCTGGTCTGCGGTTGACTGTCTCGTTCTGAGTCATACATCTCCTCCATGTCCACCTGAGTCTGTTCCTTTTCTTCCCAGTGTTCCAGCTTAATTCCTTCAGTCCCTGAAGGTCCTCCTCCCTTGTTCTCAACCATTACAGTCTTCCTCATTCCACCCTCTGTGCTCTTTCGTTGAGTTCTCCTTAAGCCGAGAAGTCGACCCCACTGCTATTCTTTCTCTGCGTTACCTCCTACTCTGATTGCCACCTTTTCACCCTTGTCTTCGCTCACCTCGAGGGCATTAGCTGCATACCTGCCTTTATGCCTCCACCCATATCCACTTCATCTTACTTGCCTCCCTCTCTTGTGCTGCTGCACCGTCTTCCTCTGTCGCCTGCACTCGCCATAATGACCCACTCTTCCTTGGCTTGCCCTTGTGCAAGTTGGCCCTTGTCCCATCACTGTAACACCATCACCTCCACCACCTCTGGCCTTCAAATTTTCCTCCCTACTGCTATTTGTAATGATGCCCAATCTACCTAACGTCCTGTCCACCTGCCGTGATCTCTTAATGCAAGGTGGCTGATAATTGCCTCCCCTTGTTCTTTTATTACCTGCCCATCTCGCCGCGTTTGTCACCCCGATCGGGGTTTATTGTAATAATTTTGTTAGTTAGATGTGTGGATCTTTATATATATATATATATATTTATTATATATATATATATTATATATATATATAAGATATATATATTATATATATATATATATATATATATATATATATAATATATATTATATATATATATATATATATATATATATATATATATATATGGGGATTAGTTTGAGGCTTATTAAAAAGAAAATTACCATCCGTCCATAAATTTATGAAGTCTTTACCATCTATTTATAAATTCATCAAGTTTCATTTACAATAATATGTTTTGAATTCATTGAATAGGGAAGATATGCTAATAATTTTGTTAGTTAGTGTGTGTATCTTTTTAAAGTAATATATATATATATGTGTGTGTGTGTGTGTGTGTGTGGGGTAGTTTGGGGCTTATTAAAAAGAAATACGAAGTCTTTATCATCTATTTATAAAGTCTATGAGATTGTTCCAATTAATCTATATGGAAAAACAAAACAAATATAGTAATCTGATACAATCAACCAAATATAAAATAAGATGAATTGAGTTATTATCGAGGAAGATATTAGTTATTATTCTTATAAAGTGCAATTTCTTACACTAATTACGGTATCACTTTTACTTTACATTTTACTTTACATTTGTCTTCGCAATCAACTGCTATTTTCAAGTACCACTATAATATGAATTCGGCCCTTAAAGCTAAAAGTAGAGATAGTAATGGTTTATTTGATGCATATTCCTATCTTGTTAAAGCTACTAAAAGCATGCATAGTAATGGTTCCTTTCATAGCATAGTATTAGTTTCTTGCACAATTAAATTAATCTTTAACTTTTCCCAGTCTACATCAAATGTGCCTAACCCGAAATCCAACAACGATTTAAACAAATCCAAAACTCATTACTGTGCGTAGGCATTAGTGTGAAATGAAATGGAGGATACAAGTTAACTTTGAACCATAAGCTTAAAGATACATAAAAAAAGGAAGCAAGAAAACATAAAATATTTCAAATAAATAGAAAAAAAAAAGATTGCTACTTTGAAAACGTGTTCGAGAGAGACAGGTTGAGGAAAAATAGAAATAAAAACTGGACCTATGGTGACGAGAACATCACTAGTCAATTGTTGGTGTCTTTATGATATCATTAAACATTAAAGCAAAAGATCCTTCCCATCACCATTGGAGTTGGGTCACAATTCATCAACTTGACAATGCTACAAAAAATGAAGAGAAATACAGAATTGAGATGCTCAAGCCTGGGAATCTTATGGATTGTATGCATCGTGTCCATTGTCGACTATAGGTTATTAAGGATCCAAAATCGAACAAATTAAAATCCTTCATATATAATCTACAATGGGAAATGCTTTCAATTCTTGTAACTTGTAAGTTCGGTGACTAGGGCGACCATACGGCTATTTATGACGTCGCCTGATAAAACAACGTGCTGAAAAAAGTCAGTTTGAAAGGCTTGATAGAGATGATTAAAAAAGGCTTTCCATTCCATTATCTCCTTGGAGAGTCTCCTGGGATCGCACATGAAACTGTCAAGACAGCTTTGGCATGATCCCTTCGAGCGATGGAGTAGGAATTTGGCCTTTCTAAGTGAATTTTGCAGCAGTGTTAACCAAATCTTCAATAACAGACTACCACCCTCTTACTTGATGAACCTAATCTTGCCACCCTCTTTCGAGGTCAAAAGAATGAGTTCCTGCAGATCATGAGGACCTGCTTTCAATTGCTACAAAGTTCTCTTATAGAGGTAAATGGCCTATTCAATCTCGATCCCACAACACTCTCCCAACAAATAAGAGAATGGTGCGCATCTTTTGAAAAGATCTATTAAGGCTTTCAAGAAGACTTGCTTCAACTCATTGATCTATCAGGCAACACCATGAACTTGAAGGGTTTTGGGTCCTCTCAAGTTCTCTTGCAATGATATCTCTTGTATTGCTTTGATTTTAGAGGGATCGATCTCAATTCCCCTATGCCTAACCATGAAGCCGATCAATGTTTCAGAAATCAGGCCGAGAATTAGCCATTCCCCTCACTCTGCTCGCCCACATATGTATGGTCGGCCTGGTCATGGAACTGTTGAAGGATGTGATTAACAAAGAAGATATTCCTCACATTTTGCAGACTGATTTGATGCAGATGGAGCTGCAAGATCGCTCCGCTCGCCCCCATAGGTATGGTCAGCCCGGTCATGGAGTTGTTGAAGGATGCGATTAACAAGGAGGATATCCCTCACATTCTGCAGACTGATTTGATGCAAATGGATATTCTTCTGCAATATATTACTACCCTCTTCCGAGATGAACCCGATATCATCACTCCTTTTCAGCATCAAAAGAAAGAGCTCCAAGAGATCATGAAGACCTAGTTTCAATTGATGCAAGTGCAAAGGTGTCTTACAGAGGAAAAAGGCCTATTCGATATGGAGCCCATAACTCTTTCCCAAGAAATAAGAGATTGGAAAACATTTTTTGATAATTTCGTGGCTTTCAAAATGACTTGCTTCAAAACATTTCAACACCATAAACCACAAAAAAAACACAATCATTTATTAATGAAAATAGGGAGTCGATTCCAGAACCTTAGTTGCCTGCTTGGCATCAACTTGTTCGAATTACTGTAACTGCCTCGCCCACTATTCGAACCTCATAGCATATGCAAATCCTCCATTCGCCGCCGAGAAGAAACCATAGGGGACTATGGACTCATGGCATGGCGATGATGACAGGCACAATCCATTCTTGATCCCTTTCTTCTTGGTGAAACAACTGGTGAAAAATGTTGGAGCGACTATTAGCAACGACGTACCTGCCAGATCCCTGGTTCGTGAGAGGTCTTGTCACGCCCCTAATTCTTTTTTCGTTAAATTGGCCGGGTGCGGCACCACCTAAGTAATTAACATTCACCATTGTTATCTTACTTTAAGAACTACACCTTAACATTCATCATTATACATGAATAACATATTAATGTGTAGAATCCATTAATATCAAACATCAGCAATGTAGAACGACAAGAGAACAACATCACATGTAAAATCAATCTTTTATTATATGAGAGAATTTTTACAATGACCGGGAGTATAACTCAACCGGCGTTACACCCGAGTCGGGTGCCCACCCGTGCAAGACCGCACAGTGGTCTCACCACAACTCAACAATAATACACAACACAAGTTTCCTTTGCCCAAGTGGGAGGGCACGCCCGTGCACGACCCTCACCACAATATAGCCCAAAACTTGTCAAGTCGTTCGGCGGGCGGGCGCCTTAGAACGCCCTTCACCCGCGCTCCACAACTGTGTCAACTTCATGCAAGACTTGGTAGAATTCGCTTGGCTGGCGAGCGCATGATGTTGCGCCTCGCTACGACTCCTCCTTCCTTACTTCGCACCTCTTGCTCGTTGGTTGATCGAACTTGCGATAGTGAAATGCCAAACACTTCTGCGCATTTATATGCTTCCTCATGTGGAGGTTGCGCCCTCGGCCGACCCCTCCACTTATCTCTCCAACCACGCGTCCATCAAACATTTTGCGCCTTATGTGGGTCGACCCGCCCATGGTGCGGGACCACCCCCCAACTCGCCCTCTGTTTTCCTTACGTCCTTCGTTCGGCTTGTAAGACGAGCTCCCCCAACTCGCCCTTATAAACGTGAAACTCCAACTTGTCTGTGCATAACATAACACCTCGTCCTTGTTGTTCCATGCTTTCGTTTCATGCCTTAGTCGCTTCACACGGCGGGTGGAGGGCACGCCCGATCATCTGTCAACCACAGGGCGTTACATCCTCCCCCACTCGAAATCATTGTCGCCCTTGAAAATCCCGATTGCCTCAATATCTTTCGTTCATACTTCGCAATCTTCTTCTTCCATCTCCAAAGTGAGTCCTTCGATTCCCAGCTTTCCTCCTCCCGTGCATTCTTCCATCTGACAAGATACTCCCGTTTCATGTGGCAACCAATCCCTGTAGTTCTATAGCTCAAAATATTATCCAACTCAAGTCTTGGATTGTCCACAATCCCGGCTGGTCCTCTCAGTGGTTCAACTCTCTTTGGATGATCAGTGTCAAGTCTGCATCTCTTCAACTGACTCATGTGAAAAACCAAATGCTTCATGTGCATATGGTGCGGAAGCTCTAGCTCATAAGCAACTTCCCCCACTCTCTTCTTCACTCGGAATGGTCTCTCATACTTCCATGTCAGTTTGCTTGCAGTCCCCTTGACTGGCTGAAACTGTTGCCCAGTAATCCTGAGAAACACCATATCCCCCACACTGAAGTGCACATCCCGTCTTCCTCGATCAACCCATTTCTTCATTCTCCTTGTAGCATCGCGCAAGCGTAACCGTGCTAACTCCAAGGTCTCATCCTAAGCCTTCATGAATTTCTTCGCATGAGGACTCCTCAAGAAACCTCCTATTACTGCGGTATGCGGTGCAACCAACATCTCCCCATTCACCAACTCAAATGGACTATACCCCGTCGCAAAACTCTTTTGAATATTGTAGCCGAACTAAGCAATATCCAAGAGTTCAGGCCAATTCTTCTGATCAACTGTCACATAATGTCTCAAGTAATCCTCCAGCAACACGTTGATCCTCTCGGTCTGTCCATCTGTCTGCAGATGGAAAATCGAACTCATCAACAACTCTGTCCCAACTAACTTGAACAATGTGGTCCAAAATCTGCCTATAAAATGCAGATCTCTATCTGACACAATGCTTAATGGCATCCCCCAATACTTCACTATGTTCTTGAAGAACAACTCTGCAGTCCACTCGACTCCACAAGGCATCTTTGTAGGAAAAAAGACATCATACTTGTAAAAACGATCAACCACGACCATGATCCCATTATACCCCTGAACCTATGGCAACTGAGAAATGAAGTCCATCGAGACACTCATCCATGGCCTCTCAGGAATCGGTAAAGGCTGCAACATTCCTCCTTTTCTCTGATTATCCGATTTGCCTTGCTAACAAATGATGCACATATGTACATACTCCTCTACATCCTCCCGCATCTTCTCCCGAAAGAATCCTCTCTCCAACAATGCCAAAGAACGATGTTGCCTTGGGTGGCCAGCCCATGGTGAGTCATGGCACTCCTTCAAAAGGTGCCTCTTGAGTCCAGATGACTTTGGAACATAGAGTCGGTTTCGAAAGAACAAGAACCCGTCCTGTAGAAAGAACTTTCATGTCTTCCCCTCCTTTATCTGCTTCACTATATTCTGTGCCAAAGTATCGGTTTCAACACTTTCCTTGAGCTTATTCTGCATCTCTTCTGACATATGAATCCGACTCCTACTCCTTGTTGCCCAGTCTTCACCCTCCAATGCTGCAAGTTGTCCCTTCCTACTAAGGGAATCTGCTACCGCATTGTGCCTTCTCGGTCTATACTCAATAGTCATGTCGAATTCTGCCAAGAAGTCCTACCAATGAGCTTGCTTCGCAGAAAGCTTCGGTTGTGATGCAAAATAACTTGCTGCAACGTTGTTAGTATTGACAACAAACGGCTTCCCAATCAGTTAATGCCTCCACACATGAAGACATTGAAGGATTGCAGTCATCTCCTTCTCATGAACCAGATACCTTCGTTCTCTATCCTGCAACTTCCTACTCTCATATGCCACCGAATGCCCATCCTACATAAGAATCCCTCCTATGGAAAAATCCGAAGCATCAATGTGTACTTCAAATGGTCTCTCGAAGTCAGGCAACTTTAGTATCGGTGCTGTAACCATCCTCTTCTTCAAGTAATCAGATGCCTTCTGACATTTATCCGTCCAATTCCAACTCTTGTCTTTCTTCAATAGGTCTGTCAGTGCCGATGTTACCTTGGAGTACCCCTCTACAAATTTCCGTTGGTAGTTGGCTCATGCCCAAAAACACCCTCATCTCATGGACATTCTTCGGCTCAACCCAGTCCTCGATCACCTTCACTCTGCTCGGCTCCATCTGTATGTATCCTTGACCAACAATGTGCCCAAGGAATGGAACCTCGGTTTGAGCGAACACACACTTAAACTTCTTCAAGAACAATTGATTTGCCCTCAATGCCTCGAACACCATTGCCAAGTGTTTCTTATGATCCTCCATGTTGTCACTGTACACCACTATATTGTCCAAGTACACTACTACGAACGAATCCAAGTATGGTCATAGGACATCATTCATTAAAGTGAAAAACGTAGCAGGAGCATTGCACAAACCGAATGGCATAACAAGGAACTCAAAGCTACCATACCTTGTTACTATCGTGGTCTTCTTCTTGTCTCCTTCAGCTATCCACACCTGATAATACCCATGCCTCAAGTCTAGCTTGGAAAACACTTGGGCTTTCGCAAGCTTGTCAAAGCAATCAACAGCCAATGGCAAAGGATACCTGTTCCTTACCGTCTGCTTGTTCAATGCTTAGTAATCACAGCACATCCGTACCTCATTCGAATCCTTCTTTCACTGGAACAATACCGGAGCTCCATAAGAGGACCTTGAAGGTCCGATGAAACCTGCATCATCTAACTCCTTTAGCTGTCGTTTCAATTCCTCCAACTCAGGTCCTGACAACTGATAAGGTGCTTTAGCCGGAGGTTGCTTTCCTGGCTCAAGCTCAATACTATGGTCCATTGCACGCCTTGGTGGAAGTTTCTTCGGTAGCTCATCAGGCATCAAATCCGCATACTTGGTCAGCACCTTAGAAATCTCAGCTGGAACAGGCATCCCCACTCCATCACCTTCGACTCCCTTGAACATCACCGCATATGTCTCCACATCTGACTCCTTCATAGCCTTCTCCAAACTCAGCGCCGAAACATGTTGCACCTTGACTTCCCTCCTTTGCCTATGAGTGGGCAAAGTCCAAGTTTGTGATTGTCCAACCAGCACCACCTCATCACAGAAGGGGACAGCAATAGCCCTGTTTCCCTTCAAGAAATCTTGTCCGAGTATCATATCAAAGTCGTTCATCTCCATCACTGTGAAGTCCAACTGACCCTTCCAGTCTTTTATCTGCACAGGCACTTCGTGTGCCAAACCCGCCACTTTAGCTCTAGAGTTCACTGCCTTGACTTCCACATTCGAGGAGAAGATCATCAATCCAACCTCTTTTGCTAACCATGTCATCATGAAGTTATGAGTGGCCCCCGTGTCCACCAGAGCTTGTATGGTCTTGCCATGAACCATCAAGTCCACGAAACCTAGAGTGTTCATCCACTATTTCTCCATAACTTCTCCCTGCATACATGTATGTTCTCTACTTCTGTCAAGCTTCTTCAACCTTGAATTAGCGTCACCTGTCACAAGCAACCTTGCTTTGATACCACCAGTCACGCCCCCAGTTCTTTTTTCATTAAATTGGTCGGGTGCGGCACCGCCTAAGTAAATAACATTCACCATTGTTATCTTACTTTACGAACTACGCCTTAACATTCATCATTATACATGAATAACATATTAATGTGCGGAATCCATTAATATCAAACATCAGCAATGTAGAATGACAAGAGAACAAAATCACATGTAAAATCAATCTTTTATTATATGAGAGAATTTTTACAATGACGGAGAGTATAACTCAACCGGTGTTACACCCAAGTCGGGCACCCACTCGTGCAAGACTGCATGGTGGTCTCACCACAACTCAACAATAATACACAACACAAGTTTCCTTTGTCCAAGTGGGAGGGCGCGCCCGTGCATGACCCTCGCCATAATACAACCCAAAACTTGTCAAGTCGTTTAGCGGGCGGGTGCCTTAGAACACCATTCACCAGCGCTTCACAACCGTGTCAACTTCATGCAAGACTTGGTAGAATTTACCCGGCGGGCGGGCGCATAATGCTGCGCCTCGCTGCGGCTCCTCCTTCCTTACTTCGCACCTCTTGCTCGTTGGTTGATCGAACTTGTGATAATGAAATGCCAAACACTTCTGTGCATTTATATGCTTCCTCATGTAGAGGTCACACCCTCAGCCGACCCTTCCACTTATCTCTCCAACCGCGCATCCATCAAACGTTTTGCGCCTTATGTGGGTTGGCCCACCCATTGTGTGGAACCACCCCCCAACTTGCCCTCCATTTGCCTTACGTCCTTCGGTCGACTTGTAAGACGAGCTCCCCCAACTCACCCTTATAAACGTGAAACTCAAACTCGTCCACACATAACATAATGCCTCGTCCTTGTCGTTCCACACCTTTGTTTCATGCCTTATTCGCTTCGCACGGCGGGTGGAGGGCGCGCCCGGTCGCCTGTTAACTGCAAGGCATTATCAAAGCTAGTGCCGATTAACAACTCGCGTCTCGGGCAATGGTGAAACAAGTTTAGCAGAGGTGAAGCTTAGTGCTTGGACCAAGCTAAACGACAAGGCATGGCAGGTTTGGAAGAATGCGAAGGAAAGCTCTTGCTTACCTTATATAGGTTGAAGCGGATGAAAGAAGAGAACCCCCAGATTCGAGATAAACTTGAATTCTTCGAAAAGAATGTTGAAGATGAACTTCTTTAACTTGGTTGGAAAATGGAGCAGGATAAAGTTGCATATTGTGCCAACAAGGAAGAGGAAGCCATGATAGTTGAGGATGTTGCAGACATGACAACCATGGAGGATGAACTTGAGATTGATCAAGTTGGACCAGGATCATGCAGTTTGCAAACATGGATGGATGAGGATACTCCCATGGAGGAGCCTCATGATGATGATGAAGTAAGTATTGATACTTGTGTTTCACTTGAGCATTTGGTAGATGGACTGTATGCAGGGAAGGGAAAAATCAGTTTGCCGATGCTGGGGAGAATCTTACCATGGATGTCTACGATGAAACCTTGTATGGAGAAGTAGGGATTGTTGACTATTGTAGGACTTGTTGGGGTTGTTTCTGACCTTATGGCAGAAGGTACAAATGCCCGTGACAAAGGAGGAACATGATGATAATTGCGGAGGAATGTGTCACGCTTTAGCCACATGGGTAATTGGCTAAGTGCCTGGCATGACTCATGGACAGATTAAGGAGGGCACACACTTGGGTATGATGATACTTGGGTGGACTTCTCATGGCTGAGACTAAAAGCAAGTCTTGGTGGAACGTTTAGTGGGGGAGCTATGACGGAAGGGACTCGTGATGATGATATGGTTGGGTGACCGAGTTCACTAGACTGAAGATTGCAGACCTGGATGAGGATGACCGATTGTTGTGATGGGTCCACTTGGTTGAACTACATGGGCAACTTAGTCATGGACATCAGGCTGGAGACATGGAGCATGGCAGTTTTATGCAGGGACATTATGCAGGAGCACTTGTAGCGGTGTCACTTATGGGCATCCAATGAGGAGTGCCAAGGCAGGGATGTTGTGCAGGTAGATTTGCTGGTGTGACATGGAGATGTTTTGGTTATGAGCCAATGGAGGGATTGTTCACTCTTGTACAACAAGGCCATGGACTTGGATGGAGTTGTGAGTAGACTATGGAGCATTCCTACTACATGGAGAGCTGAGGCATCTTGCAGAGATCTTTGGGCCGAGACTTGTATGCTTGCTGAGATGTTGGTTGGAGATGACTTATGGAGCTCATGATGACATGAGTTTGTGACTTTTGGGGACTTCACATATGGTGGACTTAGAGGATCTGATGCATTGAGGAGCTGAGGTCAGAGACTTTGATGTAGGATGGGGTGTATACTTTCAAGTACATGTATGGGAATGGCTTGAAAGAGTGACTTGATGTGGAGGATCGATATGAGACACTTTGGAGTGATGGAATTACGACGATGATGATGCCTTGGTGGCAACACTTGGGCATGGGTTGAGCCGAGACTTAACCACTTTGACACATGGGAGCTGATTGATCTATGATTATGGGCAACACATGGATAGATGAGACATGTATATACTTGTTTCTATGGTAGACTTGAGGGATGGCACATTGCAGATATGATGGAGGTTGCTTCATGGACCTAGATGTGGCACATCAAGAGTCAGAGTTTGATGAGGAGATCTCTTCACTTTGAGGAGATGGATGTTTTGCAGGTGGATGATGATGTTGGGGTAGATGTGGTTGATTTCATGCAGCACATTAGTACCAAACATCATGGACAACATGTTGCAGATGAGATGAGGACTACTTCATGGACTTGAGCATGGCTTACACTTATATGGAGATGGACCCTTGATCGAGTTGATGATGTGATGGGATGTTCAGAGAAACAACTGATGGTGGCATGAGGATGTGCATTCTCATGGTTTGGATGTGACAGTTGGATTAGCTACCCAACTAGTTCGAGTCATGGGGGCTAGTAGTGTGCAAAGATGTGTTAGCAGTATCATGGCAGCAGTTCACACGAGGATGACACAAGATGAGGTCGACACGATATGTTGCAAGAAGCATGTAGCTTGAGATGGAGGGGCCAGCCTTCCACGATGGGGAGCAACATGTGGAGATTGTGACAGGGTGGTTGATGATCATGGATTGAGATGATTTCTGATATATGACATACTGGTATACCTTGGTATGGTGATCTTGGTCATAGATGGTTGCCAATATGAGATATTGTCGAGGACGACAATGACTTCAAGTGGGGGAGGATGTAAGGACCTACAGTCCATGCGACGGGCAGGGCAACTCCACCGTGCGAAGGATGTGCAAAATGTGAAATGAAATGAACCTTGGACGAGTTTATAAGGTGTTGGGCGAGTTGAGGGAGTGGTCCCATGAGTTGGGTGGGCCGACCTTCCTCCTGGGCGAGACAACACATTGTAAACGAGTTGGCTCGGGTGTTGGGCGTGGGTCGGCCAGGTGACAGAACCCGTCACCCGCCCATATATATTGGAGGGTGTTGGGAGGCAAACGACCATCATTCGATCAACACAAGTTCGAACAAGGAGTTCTGTAGTGCGTGGATGAGCCCCCACGACGGGCAAAATTCGGGTGGAAAACTCGTTCAGAAAAGTCGGGTGAAAAAGTTGGGTGAAAAACTCGAGCGAGAAACTCGGGTGAGAAACTTGTGCAGGAAACTCGTGCAGAAAACTTGGGCGAGGGTGAACTCGGGTCAGGTCGTTCTCTGGTGAACTTGTTCAGGCATAACTCGGGAGAGGTCGTCGGGCAGAAAACTTGTGCGGCGACTGTGTGGAGGCACCGACGAGCTGGGCAACCGAGTTTGCTGAAGTTGGAAAATTGGCTAAGTGTAAATTTGGGGTTTCCCAAGATTTAACTTATACTTTGTAAAAGTGGAAAATTTTATATATTGATATCAGGCAGACTCATATTGTAGGGAGTTTCCCCTCCCTTTATACTGTTGTGCGATTGTATATGTGTTAATTGCTGTTGATGATGAATATGTATGGGTTTTCATCTGTATAAAGGATAAGATAATACTTGGTAACAAAAAAAATAAACTAAGTATGAATGTTAGGCGTAGTCTACAATCGTAAGTATTGGTGAAAGAAAACGATTGGTAGTGCCACACATCGCTATAAGCGGTTGAAAGACTACCGCATGTGTAGGGGCGTGACAGGTGGTATCAGAGCTAGTGCCGGGAGCTAGTGCTGGTGAACTGAATCAAGGAGCTGATTCTACGAAGATCGAAGATTTGAAAGAAAGTTCAAGCTTTGCAGGTAACAAGTGGGATATCAAGGTGATTCAGGTAAATGGTGAAATAGGTTTAGCAGAGGTGAAGCATTGTGCTAGGGCCAAGATGAACGACAAGGCATGGCAGGTTTGGAAAAATGTGAAGGGAAGCTCTTGCTTACCTTATATAGGTTGAAGCGGATGAAAGAAGAGAATCCCTGGATTAGAGAGAAACTTGAAGTCTTGGAAAGGAATGTTGAAGACGAACTTCTTCAACTTGGTTGGACAATGGAGCAAGATGAAGTTGCAGATTGTGTTGATAAGGAAGAGGAAGCCGTGATGATTGAGGATGTTGCAGATGTGACAACGATGGAGGATGAACTTGAGATCAATCAAGTTGGACCAGGATCATTCAATTTGCAGACATGGACGGATGAGGATACTCATATGGAGGATCCTCATGATGATGAAGTAAGTATTGATACGTGTGTTTCACTCGAGCATTTGGGAGATGAACCGTATGCAAGTGTTGAAGCCCCAAAAATAAGGTCTACAACAAGGGGGATACCCACCCGGTCCAGAGCTTGGTTAACAACTCGTTTTCCGTTTGGTATAGTGGGTCCGACTAGGGATATGGGACCAGTTTCCCAATTTACGTGTGTGTGTGTGTGTGTGTGTTGAGAATTGAAATGCTTTTATTATAACTCTAATCTAATGACATGCAATTGTATTTTAATAAACATAAGTATCTAATTCTACACTAACCCGGGATGTAATCTTTCCGTTATGCGATCTAAAATGATTTCAAATAACAATTGGTAATAAATATCATTCAACTGTTATGAGAAAAGAATTCAATAGAGATAAACCACTTCGTATAAAAAGTTAGACGAAACAATTGCGAAAAGCATATCGCCTTTTATAATAAGCTACTCATACATTAAGCATAAATAAATAGCTATCACCGTACATAAGTACCAAATGATAACTCAGGCATTCACGCATCAATATATAAACAACTGAACATAAATATCACTTTAACACAAAGGCAGAAATAGTTAAGAGATAGAAGTACCATTTATAACTAGTTCTACTCATGAGCTTCAAGCGATAATGATTTATCTCTTCTTAATCCAACATCCATTAAGAGTACAAAAGTGCAACATCAGTAGTAGATATTAAATGCAGGTATCAATAAATCTTGCTCCATTCATTCGTCAAAACCTCCTCGGAGGGTGCAAAAGTGCATGTTCTGAGGACAAGTTTTTGACAAATTTTAGGACCCTTCTCTAAATGCATGAGAAGGGTTTAAATACTACTAACTAAATCTAAAAATAACTTATTACAAAAATGTAGGATACGGTTTAAATGATCGTCCTTCTTTCAGGAAAAAATAAAGCAAAATTAATACTAACATTGAATCTAAAACTAAAACTAAAACTAACTGTTTCTGTATCTGTTCCTTGAAATCACAAGCGTTCAACATTTGCTTGAGAAGATTCGGCTGGCCGAATTCAGACTTTAACCGTCCTGCGAAAACGGAATCAGCAAGAGCTGGTGCCATCTTCTCGGCAGAATTGATGATGCATTTGAGAGTCATGCACTGGCTGTGTGGTTTTACCAAATATGCCCAGTAAGAATCCCAATTCAACTTAGTTAATCTTTTGATTGATTCTACCTTTTCTTGAGCCTTCTGTCTCTAGCCTGTTTTGCAATTGCTGACCATATATACATACCATTTTGAAGATATTTCTGACAAATACCACTAGTTTTAGGATTCAAGTTTTACTTTTTTACCTCTAGCGTTTTTTCCTATAAATTTCTGGGCTTATAGGTGAGTGATAAATTATAGGCTTTCCTTTTCAAGAGGTTTTTCCCAGCGATGCGCGATTAGCGCGCTAATCGCGCATTGGAAACTACCTCCGTTTCTTGATCCGGGCTTCCCTGGCGAGATTTTTTGCCTCCTGCGTGCCTTTTGTTAGCGGATATAAAGCTTAAATTTTTTGAAAACAATGAGTCTGTAAGTTCTTGACCCTGAGTCTTAAATTGTCTGTTTTTGATGTCAGCGCTGTCTAGTACTCATTTAACCATGTCCGTGTATGGAAGAATTTTTGGCCTCGCCGCTATCTGGTGCAAGAATGAGCAAGCTAGATCTGTAACTGATGCCTAAGAAGACACATGTGAGTCTGCAGTAGCTGTAACCTCCATCCTTTTGGGATTCTCTTCCTCAAGTAGACTGTACATGCCTTCCCAAGTGGTAATACCAACATCTTTGTTACAGGCAATGTCTGTATACAAGGGAGTCATTTCTTTGTCTTAAGAACTCGGAGCTTTGCCTTTCTTTCCCATAATATCCTGAATACTGCTTTGTATAGTTCTCTGTTCTTTGTTCCTGCAGTTTACAAGTGAGGTGAGAATAATGATAAGGAAAAGGTGACGGGAAAGCTTTAAATGCCAAAGACATATAAAATATACCACCTTACGTGAAATGGCTCTTCGATAAGCACCAAACCATATTTCATTAACAGTTGGCAACTAACTCATTAATTAGCATTAAAGCGCATAACCAGGTCTCGGTTTATGGAAAAAGCTTTCTCGAACAACGAACCCGAAAGATCCGCGATGAAGCAATTTTGTGATTTGCTTCGCAATATCGTAGATCGCTGTCACACTATCACAATATCGTTCTGCCACTCTATCGCAATATCGCTGTAGTGCGGCATATGACAATTATCCGCTAATGTGTTTTCTGCGAAATGAGATTTTGCGATATGCGCCATCGCATATCGGCGGTTTGAGGTTTTTCAGCGTAAGTGATATTTGAGGGATGCGATGCGATATATGTTTTTAATATGTAATCTTGCATCGCGATCTCGAAATCTTAGAATTCGGCTTGTAAGGAGGTATCCATTATCCTTTTTGCGATGCGATATTTCTTAAGGAGTGATTTTATCCTACGTTATCATAAAACTTAAGCTTTTTTAGATTTTTCAAGGGTATTCTCCTAAGTTTATTATGGTAAGTTTTATTAAAAAAAGGAAATACAAGCACTAATTGATTTTTATTTTTTTTTGACTAAGGGCCCCCACTTATTTAGTATTAGTAATAACACTAAATAAGAAGGGGGGTTGTTGCTGGCCACAACAATTGGTGATTCACTTGGAAGAACCAGTTATCTCTGCTTTTCTTTTGAATTTTCTAAACTTCCAAAATAGAAAATTTTCCAGAAAATTAAACTTTATTATAGAAAGACAAAGTACATTATGCTTTTACCTATCAGTGATATTTTGTTTCTTCTATTTTTAACTTTGATTATTTACTCCCTTAAGCCAGTCCTTGTATCTACACCAGTCATTACTTTGCTTATAAAGATAAAAACAAAGCCTTCTCTGTAAATCAGTTTTAAATATGGTCATTTGTCGTAGGTAGAGTCTCTGCTACCAACAAGCGTTTATAGCCTCAACAAGGTTACCTGTTACCCAGCAATGATCCTATATCCTACTTAGAGAAATATACAATTTTCAAAGAGAAATCCATATCCACACTTATTGCTTTCATTTTCTTTTTACCCTTAAAGAACAATGTCTTGGTTTGATAGCCAATTTATGACAGTGTCATTCACTTGATTTATAACTTTTGCTGAACAAGCTGGCTTGTGATGAGACCCCTTGTCT
The DNA here is from genome assembly GCA_000404065.3 of Pinus taeda. NCBI lineage: Eukaryota > Viridiplantae > Streptophyta > Pinopsida > Pinales > Pinaceae > Pinus > Pinus taeda. Next base: position 15,276 of record APFE031393578.1, on the reverse strand, counting down.
TTTGATTCATTGCCCTGTTGTGATATGGAGTATTGACAAAGTCAGCAAGCTATAATATCTATGATCATGATAAGCCGGCTCGTGATGAGACCTCTTACTCTTTAAGTTAAAGTGTACATTGGATTGTTCTTTGAATGTTGTAGTTCCCTAGGTGGGGAGGAAGTCATTGTTTCCTTAAGATAGCTCTGGACGACAATGGTAGAGTTTTTTGGAAGGAGATTTTCTACAAAGAATCTTATTTTTGTTATTGATACCTTTCATTGGACTCATACAAACAATTTCCCACTAAAAGTCACTTTTCATCAAAATTTACAAAGTTGAAACTAGTATAATTTTTAGGCCTAGAGGTTTTAATTGTATATTTCAATAATAATGATCAATTTTCTAAAAGAATTCTATTTATACAAGTGAAAAACAAAATCTAAAAGAGAATTTGTGCCTTTTTCGTAAATCCCAAATGCAACCATTTACAACTGGTTTTATTATGGAAATAAAAACTAATCTACAAAATAGAAGAATGATCTCCTATGGAAAATATTTTTTGAGGATCTGTCCGTTAACAGGTAAAGAATCTCTTTTTCCTGTTAAATCCTATAACATAAAAGTAGACGGACCTATGACTTCTGTGATTTGGAAAGGGCCAAGCCACATTCGTTGAAATTTCGTATGTTTCCCTTTTTCCCCATGAGCCTTGTCCCATTTTAAAACTAGATCTCCTATCTGAAAGTCTTTTCTGGATATCATGTTTGAATCAAAAGAGGCTTTTACTAATGCTTGGTGATGAGCATGAGTTATTTTGGCCTGTTCGCGTTGTTCTTCTAACTTAATTATTTCCAACTGCCTTAGTTGTAAGGAAGAAGTTGGTGTTTCATCAATATATTGAAGTAAGGCAAAAGAGGGAATTTCCAAATGAGTCAGAAGAACCACTTCTTTCCCATAAACTAAATTAAAGGGAGAAGTGCCAATGGAGGCTTTCTGCGTTATTCGATCTGCCCATAAAGCATATATTAAAGACTTATGACAGTTCTTGTGATTTTGATCAATGGTTCGCTTAGTGATTCTGATTAAGTTTTTATTTGTAGATTCAGCTAACCCATTCCCTTATGGGTAATAACTGGCAGAGTATGTAAGCTTGAAACCCCTTTTGAGTGAAAATTCAGTCATCACATTACCAGAAAAAATACGATGCATTATCAAACATTAAAGCAGAAGGCAACCCAAACCTGGTGATTATGAACTGATCTATGAACTCAATGATGTGTTCGGCATTAGCTGTTTTGAGAGGAACTGCTTCTACCCATTTAGTAAAGTAATTTGCTGCTGTAAGGATATATCTATGCTGTTTAGAAGAGTGAGGAACGATCTCACTTATTATGTCCAATCCCCATTGAAGGTTGTTCAATGTTGATTGGTTGCAGCGGCAATGATGGTTTCTTTTGTCTCCCAACAATGGTTTGACAAACATGACATTTCCTTATGTAGTTATGCGAGTCTTTGAATAATGTGGGCCAGTAATAGCCTTCGCGTAGGATTTTATGTGCAGTAGCATCTCCAGCATAGTGTCCGCCTGCTGGCCCATCGTGGAGTTCCTGCAAGAATTTTTCAGCTTTAGCTTTCTCAATATGTCTAAGGAGAACAGAATCATAATTTATTCTAAAAAGAACATCGTTCACGAGCTGATATTGCTTGGCTTTCAAACTTAGGGCTCTTTTCTTGGTATAATCGAGGTTTGAAGGAGCATATCCATTCTTTAGATAAAATATGATATCAACGTATAATGACTCAACATCGTTTAGGTTTACCTCATACATTTGTATCTCTGCAGATGGTGTTTCGGAAATAAGTGATGCTCCAGCCAGCATTTTGCAAAATCCTTGACCTTTTACAATACTTGCTGGTTTGATTTCTACGTCATATTCTTGTAAGGAAGTAATCCAATTGGCTCTTTTCTCACCCACATCTTTCTGTACTAAAAGATTCCTTACTGCTGGAAATGGTACTATGATTTTTGTATGGGTTTTAAGTAGAAAGGGTCTACAATATTTAATTGCTTTGAAAACAGCATAAGCTTGTTTCTCTACCTCTGAATAGTTTAACTCAACCCCCTGTAAATTTGAACTGAAAAAAGCAATTGGAGCTTCTGCCTTCTGTTGATTTGCTTGAGTGAGTATCACAACATATGATCTATCAGAGGTAAATGTATATAAAATAAAAGGATCTGAAAAATTTGGAGTTGCTAAAGATGGAGCGTTAACAATGTTTGATCAGATTGAATGCCTCATATTCGTCTTAGCCCCATTTAAAGTTTGAGTTCTTTTTAATCATTGCTTGTAAAGGAGACACGATTCTTGAAAAATCTGGAACAAATCTCTTTACAAAATTAATCTGGCCAAGGAAAGATTGCATAGCTTTCTTGTTGTGAGGTAGGGGTA
>APFE031393578.1:0-12824 GCA_000404065.3 Pinus taeda | reverse complement strand
TTTGACAACATTGGAAGATTTGTTTTAAATCTCTAAGATGATTGCTTCGTTTCTTGGAATATACAGTTATATCATCCAAATAGATTACCATTGATTTGTTAACTAATCCCTTGAATGCGATGTCCATGGCTCGCTGAAATGTGGCACCAACATTGATCAGACCAAAGGGCATCTTTTGATATGCGTAAGTGCCCCATTTGGTTATGAATGTGGTTTTTAATTGATCATCGAGATGGACCAACACTTGGTTATAGCTTGAGAAACCATCCAAGAAGGACATTAATTCTGATCCCGCGACTGCCTGCAGTATTTGCTCCATGGGAGGCAAAGGAAATTATCTTTTTGGCAGGCTTTGTTAAGATTCAAAAAATCAATGCAAATTCTAATGTCTCTGTTTTTCTTTCTAACGGGAACCATATTGGAAACCCATTTGGAGTGTCGAACGGGAAAAATGATTTTGGCTTTGAATAACTTATTGAGTTCAGATATGATCTGGTTTTCTGGATTGGGATGGATCTTTCTCAACTTTTGTTGAACAAGTTTTTCATCGTTTATCATTGGGATAGTATGCTGGATGATAGAAGTGTCATAAGTTTTGAGTTCATCATAGTTCCGAGCAAAGACACTTTTGTATTGTTTTAAGAGATGAATATACGCTAATTTTTCTTCAGGAGCTAGGCCAAGGCATAGGTTGATATTCTGTGGTTTGGTATCAGTTCCTAGATTTACTAATTCATAGTTCAAAGTTGAACTTTGCAGTTTTGAATTAGTAGATCTTTTGAATCGATCTTTTAAAATCATAAAGGTCTTCTAACTTGACTACTGACTTTGGTATAGCATTGTTAGTGCTATCTTGTTACAATTGTCTATCATGTTGGTCCTCATCAATTATTTGATTGGTGTAAGATCCTTCAGATGTGAGGAAACTCACGATATCAGGATCATCGTTGAAAATCCTCCAATTAGTAATGTTATCAGGAATAGATGGTCTAAAGATTAATTCAATTGAAAATTGATCAGGGCTATAGTCTTATGAAGGAATGAGCTTGGAAGCTACGTTAGCTAAGAGGTCTGCACTAGCATTCTGGAGTTTGGGAATTGATGAAATATTAAATGATATAAAGTGTTCAGTCAGATCTTGAACTGAAGATTGGTAATGTTTTAAATGACCTGATAAACAATGTACAATATTACGTACCTGTCTGATTACAATTTTAGGATCTCCGAAAAGTTGAAGATATTTGATGTCTAATTCGATTGCTTTGTATAACCCTTGGACTAAAGCCTTTCTACGATATTATTGGTGCAATCGAATTCGAGTCTACAAGTTAGCATAGTTTTATTTCCCTTTGGACTGATTAACACGCATCCTACTCCTGCTCCTTTGTTAGACTTAGAACCATCAAAAAATAACTTCCAAAATAAAGATTTATTTATAGGACTATCTATAAAATTAATACATTTAGAACTATTTGTTTGAGAGAAATTTTCTACTTGAGATAAAACAGAATGTTCTAAGTAAGGTGAAGTATGAGCATTAAAATTTCCTAAGAAAGAATCTACTGAGTAGTTGCCAATGATGTTATTGATGTATGCTACCGGTTCATTCTCTCCTTCCAGTTCCGTTACTATGTATTTCTGATGTCTTTCTCGCTCAAATTTTATTTGATTTGGTTTACCATTGTAAGGGAGCCAAATGTGTGACCAGTCAGTTGCAAAGTATCCATGAAGTTTTTTTGACCAATCTCTGCTAAGAATTAAGCCATAAAATTCCAGAATATCAGCAACTAAAATGTCGATAACTTGACATACCTTTGGATTAGATGACAGCCTTATAGTAACCTGATTTAATTCACCGATCACTTCAACTTGCAATCGATCTTGCTAAACTATGCGCACAACAGATTTTTGCGGTTGAACGTTCAACTTTGCACATATGGATTTTGGTAAAATATTCGATGAAGCTACAGAATCCACTAAGCAATTATGCAAATTTTTATTGAAAATTTCATAAGTAAGAAGAAATGGGGGAGTATGAGATCTCGACCTTCCTCCAATTAAAGTGATATCGTTTGGATCAACTTTATTAATCACATTAGTTGGAGGTCTTCCCATTTCATGGGAAGCTTGAGAGATTACAATGGCGGGAAAAGGTGCAACTAGTACAACATGTAATTCTTTCAAAAGTATCTTTTGCTAGTGTTTTAACTTGCTCAATTCGTAAAAAGTGATGTTAGCCCTAGTCTTTTTCATGTCTTCTATGATATTATACTCCATTTCATCTGAAACGATCAGCGTTTTAGATGGAGTTGATGAATCTGTTTGGATTGGGTTGGTTTGAGTTGCTTTAGGTGTGGTTTCTTGGCTGCAAATTTATCCTTAGTCATTGAGCTTGCACTCTTTGGCTTAGGAGTAGGTTGAGGAGGATCAAGTTGATTTCTACTTCGAGTACTAACCGAGGATGCCTCTTGATCCTCTTCATCTGGGAGGATGGAATCCCACATACCTTGTACCTCTATAACTTCTTCTTCATCGGTATGTTCTTCAGTAGCAATATCCTCTTCTTCTTCTTTTTATTCAGCACTTGTGATAGCATTTAGGGGCTTTGAATCAGTCAAAGGGTTTCTTATATAAGGCTTGTACGGCTCTTTAGAAGAGGTTTCTGCCACTTGTTTCTTAATGTCGACCATCTCGTTAGACATGGTTTTTAAAACTTTTTGCAATCCTTCTAAATCAAACGGATTTTCGATTGTTTTTTCTTGGGATCTTCCTTGAAAGTAACCCTCTTGGATTTTCGTTCTTCTTTTGCATTTTTCTTTTCTAGGGCTATGATATGTTTCTCTACTGCTATTGCTTCCTTCATATTGTCAGCTAAAGTTGTTTTCTTAGCCCTATCAACGAAGATTGCTATGTTTGATGGTAAAGCAGTGGTGTACCATTCACTTCGCACTTCTTTGCTAGGCTTGGAAGCAGTGGGAATTTTATTTAAGAGTTTATTGAAACGTGAATTAAAATCTTTGATAGGTTCCTTTGACTTGGCCCTAAGGTTAGACAGGTCGTTGATCAATGTCGCCATAGACCTATCATCACCGAACTTAGTGAGGAATTGTTCTTGGAAGATATCCCAACTAGTAATAGATCTAGATGGTAATGAAAAATACCATGATCCGGCTGCTCCTTGCAGAGTATAAGGAAAAAGTCGAACGACAACGTCTTCATTGGTAACTCCATTGAGATTTATGGATAACATAAAGTTATTTATATGTTCTTCCGCTAGCATGCCTGCTTCAGGATTAAACTTAGGCAGCCATTTTTAGGATGGGCCAGTATCTGACTCAAGGGCGCAGGCATTAACACTGCCCTTGGGTTATTCCATGGAGATTGGGGCACCACTGAACTACTAACAAAGGAAAGTGCAGAAGATGATCCCTGCAGTTGGGAAGGTGAGGATATTACTACTCCAAATGATTGAGAAGGAGATGTGGAAGTTCCAGTGGAATGGTGGACAATGATCTGAAGTGGAGGAGTGGATGGTTGACTTCGCGGTGAAGAGGTCGAGATGGATGATGATGATGAAAGAGCCTCAATATCGGACCCTTTAGGTGATTTCCTTGCTCTCTTCCTTGTAGGTAGAGGTAACTCGGTTGGCTGAACACCAAACTTTTCGCTCTTTAATCTGGTAAGATGATGAGCAGGGTTATATTGCGAAGTCACGCTACCTTGAGATTTATCAGATCTTTGGGGTGATATAGAAAATCGCTGAAGTTTATGAATAAAAAATTCAACTTCAGGAGGTTCAATAGTAGATTGTTCTGAAATGTTAGGGTTTGTAGCAGCGACCGTTGTTCTTTCGACTTCTGGGTCTAGATTTAAAGATTCTAAGTGCGATGGGGAAGTCGGAGGAGATGGTGAGGGCGATTTACTCTCAGAATGGTATTTAGATTTAGACTTACTTGCCATTCACACTTCGGGGCCCTCCTTCTAGCGCCAAATATGTTGAAGCCCCGAAAATCGGGTCTATAACAAGGGGGATACCCACCTGGTCCGGACCTTGGTTAGTAGCTCCTTTTCCGTTTGGTATAGTGGGTCCGACTGGGGATATGGGACCAATTTCCCTATTCATGTGTGTGTGTGTGTGTTGAGAATTGATATTTCCTTTCTAAAAATTCCTAAGTGAAATGCTTTTATTCTAACTCTAATCTAATGATATGCAACTGTATTCTAATAAATAGAAGTATCTAAGTCTACACTAACTCGAGATGTAATCTTTCCGTTATGTGATCTAAAATGTTTTCAAATAACAATTGGTAATAAAGATCATTCAACTGTTATGATAAAAGAATTCAATAGAGATAAACCACTTTGTATAAAAAGTTAGACGAAACAGTTGTGAAAAACATATCGCATAATAAGCTACTCATACATTAAGCATAAATAAATAGCTATCACAGTACAAAAGTTCCAAATGATAACTCAGGCGTTCACGCATCAATATATAAACAAATGAACATAAATATCACTTTAAAACAAAGGCAGAAATAGTTAAGAGATAGAAGTACCATTTATAACTAGTTCTACTCATGAGCTTCAAGCGATAATGATTTATCTCTTTTTAATCCAACATCCACTAAGAGTACAGAAGTGCAACATCAGTAGTAGATATTAAATGCAGATAACAATAAATCCCGTTCCATTCATTCATCAAAACCTCCTCGGAGGGTGCAAAAGTACATGTTCCGAGGACAAGTTTTTGACAAATTTCAGGACCCTTCTCTAAATGCATGAGAAGGGTTTAAATACTACTAACTAAATCTAAAAATAACTTATTACAAAAATGTAGGATACGGTTTAAATGATCGTCCTTCTTTCAGGAAAAATAAATCAAAATTAATAATAGCATTGAATCTAAAACTAAAACTAACAACTAACTATTTCTGTATTTGTTCCTTGAAATAGCAAGCGTTTAGCATTTGCTTGAGAAGAGTCGGTTGGCCGACTTCAGACTTTAACTGTCCTACGGAAAAGGAATCAGCAAGAGCTGACGCCATCTTCTTGGCATAATTGATGATGCATTTGAGAGTCATGCACTAGCTATGTGGTTTTACCAAATATGCCCAGTAAGAATCCCAATTCAACTTAGTTAAACTTTTGATTGATTTTTCCTTTTCTTGAGCCTTATGTCTCCAACCTATTTTGCAATTACCGAGCATATATACATACCATTTTGAAGATATTTCTGACAAATACCACTGGTTTTAGGATTTAAGTTTTACTTTTTACCTCTAACGTTTTTTCCTATAAATTTCTGGGCTTATAGGTGACTGAGCAATTAGAGGCTTTCCTTTTCAAGAGGTTTTGCCCAGCGTAGTCGCGCATCAGAAACTGCCTCCGTTTCTTGATCCGGACTTCCCTGGTGTGATTTTTTGCCTCCCGCGCGCCTTTTGTTAGCGGATAGAAAGCTTAAATTTTGTGAAAACAATGATTCTGTAATCTCTTGACCCTGAGTCTTAAATTGTATGTTTTTGATGTCAGCTCTGTCCAGTACCCATTTAACCATGTCCATGTATGGAAAAAATTTTGGCCTCACCGCTATCCAGTGCAAGAACGAGCAAGCTAGATCTGTAACTGATGCCTCAGAAGACCCATGTGAGTCTGCAGTAGCTATAATCTCCATCCTTTTGGGATTCTCTTCCTCAAGTAGACTGTACATGCCTTCCCAAGCGGTAATACCAGCATCTCTATTACAGGCGGTGTCTGTATACAAGGGCTTCATTTCTTTGTCTTCAGAACTTAGAGCTTTGCCTTTCTTTCCCATAATATCATGAATACCGCTTTGTATAGTTCTTTGTTCTTTGTTCCTGCATTTTACAAGTGACATGAGAATAATGATAAGGAAAAGGTGACGGGAAAGCTTTAAATGCCGAAGACATATAAAATATACCACCTTACGTGAAATGGCTCTTTGATAAGCACCAAACCATATTTCATTAACAGTTGGAAACTAACTCATAAATTAACATTAAAGCACATAACCAGGTCTTAGTTTATGGAAAAATCTTTCTCGAACAACGAGCCTGAAAGATTCACGATGAAGCAATTTTGCGATTTGCTTCGCAATATCGCAGATTGCTGTGTCGCACTATCACAATATCGTTCTGCCGCTCTATCGCAATATTGCAGTATTGCTGGAGCGCGACATATGACAATTATCCGTTAATGTGTTTTATGCGAAATGCGGTTTTGCGATATGTGCCATCACATATTGGTGGTTTGAGGTTTTTCAGCGTAAGTGATATTTGAGGCATGCAATGCGATATATGTTTTTAATATGTAATCTTGCATTGCGATCTCACAATCTTAGAATTCAGCTTGTAAGGAGGTATCCATTATCCTTTTTTGCGATGCGATATTTCTCAAGGAGTGATTTTATCCTGCATTATCATAAAACTTAAGCTTTTTTAGATTTTTCAAGGGTATTCTCCTAAGTTTATGATGGTAAGTTTTATTAAAAAAAGGAAATACAAGCACTAATTGATTTTTAAATTTTTTTGACTAAGGGCCCCCACTTATTTAGTATTAGTAATAACACTAAATAAGAAGGGGGGTTGTTGCTAGCCACTACAGCAGGTAAGAGCAAAGCCAATTTTTTGATGCAGGGGAGCATCTTACCATGGATGACTATGTTGAGACCTTGTATGGAGAAGCAATGATTGTTGATGGTTGCAGGACTTGTTGGGGTTGTTTGTGACCTTATGGTAGAAGGTACAAAGGCCCGTGACAAGGGAGGAACATGATGATAATTGTGGAGGATTGGGTCAGTCTTTAGCCACATGGAGAATTGGCTAAGTGCCCGACATGACTCATGGATAGATTGGAGGAGGGCACACACTTGAGGTATGATGATACTTGGGTAGAATTCTCATGGCCGAGACCAAGGGCAAGCCTTGGTGGAACCTTTAGTGGGGGAGCTATGATGGAAGGGACTCGTGATGATGATGATATGGTTGGGTGACCGAGTTCACTAGATCGGATTTGCAGACTTGGATGATGACCGATTGCTGTGATGGGTCTACTTAGTTGGACTACATGGGCAACTTAGTCATGGACATCAGGTTGGAGACATGGAGCATGGCAGTCTGATGCAGGGACATTATGCAGGAGCACTTATAGAGGTGTCACTATGGGCATCCAATGAGGAGTGCCAAGGTAGGGATGTTGTACAGGTGGATTTGCTGATGTGACATGGAGATGTTTTGGTTATGAGCCGATGGAGAGGTTGCACACTCTTATACAACAAGACCATGGACTTGGATGGAGTTGTGAGCAGACTATGGAGCATTCCTACTACATGGAGAGCTGAGGCATCTTACAGAAACCTTTGGGTTGAGACTTGTATGCTTGCTAGAGTGTTGGTTGGAGATGACTCATGGAGCTCATGATGACATGAGGTTGTGACTTTTGGGGACTTCATATATGGTGGACTTGGAGGATCTGATGCATTGAGGAGCTGAGGTGAGAGACTTTGATGTAGAATGGGATGCATACTTTTGCGTAAATGTATGGGAACGGCTTGAAAGAGTGACTTGATGTGGAGGATCGATATGAGACACTTTGGAGTGATGGAGTTACAACGATGATGATGCCTTGGTGGCAACACTTGGGCATGGGTTGAGCCGAGACTTAACTCCTTTGGACATGGTAGCTGATTGATCTATGATCATGGGCAGCACATGGACAGATGAGACAAGTATATACTTGTTTCTATGGCAGACTTGAGAGATGGCACATTGCAGATATGATGGAGGTTGCTTCATGGACCTATACGTGGCACATCGAGAGTCAGAGTTCGATGAGATGATATCTTCATATTGAGGAGATACACATATGAATGATGATGTTGGGATAGATGCGGCTGATTTCATGCATCACATTGGTACCAAAAATCATGGACAACATGTTGCAGATTAGATGGAGACTACTTCATGGACCTGAGCATGGCTTACACTTGTATGGAGATGGATTCTTGATCGAGTTGATGATGTGACGGGATGTTCAGAGAAACAACTGATGGTGGCATGAGGATGTGCATTCTCATGGTTTGAGCGTGACAGTTAGATTAGCTACCCAACTAGTTCATACATGGGACGCTAGTGTAAAGAGATGTGTTAGCATTTGTTGGAGTATCATGGCAACAATTCACATGAGGACGACACATGATGAGGTCGACACGATATGTTGTAGGAAGCATGTAGCTTGAGATGGAGGGGCCAGCCTTCCACGATGGGGAGCAGCGTGTGGAGATTGCGACGAGATGGTCGATGGTCATGGATTGAGATGATTTCTGGTGTATGACATACCGATGGGGTGTATACCTTGGTATGGTGATCTTGGTGATAGACGGTTGCTAGGATGAGATATTGTCGATGACGACAATGATTTTAAGTGGGGGAGGATGTAAGGACCTGCGGTCCTTGGCACGCCCACGGGCATGAAGTGCGAAGACTTGTTGGAGAACAAGCGGCTTGAATGAACAAAGGTTGAGCTCAGACTTAAAGTGTGATGGACTTAGGTGATAATGCGCACGAAGGAAAGGAGAGCGAAGAGTTTATATGGCGTGGGAAGCGTTTGGACACACCCACGACCAACCTATGCTTGCAATGCATTAGAACGAAGGTCGACATGGTTGGAGGGCATTTTGCGATGGAGGTAGAGGGCATTGGCAAGTTGGCTAGGCAGCCAAGACTTGCCCAACACACCTTATGTATATGCGATAAGTTTGGAGCGAAAGTTCATCACTCAAACTCGACCATTCATGGAGTAGTGCGAGTGAGAAGTATATGGTAGCGAGGGAAAGGTGCGAAGGGTGGAGCAGGTCGCAGGAAAAGGCGTAGGTCATAATGTGCCCACTCTTGGGCAGGCAGACATGGTAATATTGCACGAGTTCTAGTTATCGTTTGATGTGTGCGGGTACCGGTGAGGGCATCTGGCTAGGCATGCACAACGGGTGACCGATGAAGGCGTATGTGCAGGTGTGCACGACGGGCGACACGAGTAGGGCGTCCGCTAAACGAATGAACCGAGATGCTAAATGGGTGACTCGGGTAGGGCGCGCTGTGCACAGAGGTGAGTTGGTCATCACAGTGAGGTTGTGCGGACAGGCGACCAGGTGAGGGCTCGTCGTGCATGACGAAACGGTGGAAACAAGTGAAGTGTTGAGATTGTGAATGGAGGCGTGACTCGTGCGGAGGCGCCCGTGTGTGTGGCAACTTGGTTACGATGAGGCGCGCCCAAGTTGGGCAAACAACACGATCTTGCGACAAGGTGAATGAAGGGTTGGTGAGTCGTGCGGCGATCGTGCAGAGGCGCTGACGAGCTCGGCAACCAATTTTGCCAAAGTTGGAAAATTGGCTAAGTGTAAATTTGGGGTTTCCCAAGATTTAAATTATACTTTGTAAAAGTGGAAAATTATATATATTGATATCGGGAAGACTCATATTGCAGGGAGTTGCCCCTCCATTTATAATGTTGTGCAATTGTATATGTGTTAATTGTTTTTGATGATGAATGATGTATGGGTTTTCATTTGTATAAAAGCTAATGATAATAATTGGTAACAAAAAATAAACTAAGTATGAATGTTAGGCATAGTCTACAATCGTAAGTATTGGTGAAAAGAAAACGGTGGAGTCAACTGTCACGCCCCTAGGCTGGCGGTAGTCTTTCAACCGCTCTTGGTGAGGTGCGGCACCACCGAACACTTTCTTTTCACCAATACTTATTTTTGTGGACTACACCTAACCACTTATCCTACTTAGTTTGTGTTTCACAACCAAGTAATTATTAATGTTCCTTTATACCAATGAACACCCATACACATTCATTATCATCAACAATTATACATGAAGAACACAATTGCATAGTATAAAGGGAGGGGCAACTCCCTGAACAATGGGTCTACCCAAACAATATATTATACAACTTTACAAAGTTACAATGCTTTACAAGTATACTTAGAAACCCCAAGTTTCATACTTAGCCAAATTTACAACTTCGTCACACCACCGTGTGATAACCAAGATTTCCTTGTCCAAGGCGGGCGGGCGCGCCCTCACACGAGCTGCCTTCTACACTTCACAACTGAACCTTGTTCTCGTGCACGACGGGCGGGTGACTCCACCAAGTCACCAAGACACCCCCTTCGCACAACCGGCTTCACCGTTCACCAACTTCGCACCGACGGGCGACCACACCAAGTCTCCACCATTTACCCTTGCACGACGGGTGGGCGCTCACTCGAGCTACTTGAGATAACTGTGTCAAGTCTTCGCACAACCGGGTGCCCATGCCTTCACCCGTGCATGCCTTCGTTCAACTGGTGCCCATGCCTTCACTCATGCACGCCTTTGTTCGACTGACAAGCGCCCCTCACCCTACGCCTTCCACCCGATACTCTTATGCGATCTTCGTGTAGCCCTGCCCAAGACTTGGGTGCATTTGGCTACACCTCACTCACACTTTGTATCTCTGTGTGGCTGCACCTTACTTCTTGTTCGAAGGTCGAAGTGCAATGCTCCAAATGAACCTCCACACATACAATATATACGCTCACTAACACAGTCGCGCCATTCCCTTGGCTGACCCTTACAATTCATCAACCAATGCCTTTGTCCATGTTTGTGGCTGGTCGACCCATCGACCAACGCCCTCAAACATAACTTCTCCATCGTCGGCTTAACATAGGTGAATGCCCACGCTGTCCACTGTATAAACTCATAATTGCTTCGACACTTTTGCATTATTTCCCAAGTCGCTCGTGTGCTCTCCTTCGCATTTCGCATCTGCGGATGAGTCAAGGACTGCAAGTCCTTACATCCTCCTCCACCTAAAGTCGTTGTCATCCTCGACAACTTGCCGTCCTAGTAGCCATACACCAAGATTAATATTCCCATATCCGAACAGTCTTATCCATGATATCAACTCCTCCATATACTGCAAACATCCCTGTAACATATGTAGAACCATCATCTCCATCATGTCTCATCCTCATCTTGTAGTCTTTCATCAGATGCCAACACACTTCCATCATGTGCCAACATGTCGACCTCAACAGCAACATCATTTTGCCAAACATCGCTTCAGATCATCCTGATATGAACACACCTCTGCATGCTCATCGTCAAGTGTAAACTTGATAGTCACATCTCTCTGTACACTAGTACCCCTCATGACTCGAACTAGTTGGGTAGCTAATCCAACCATACATCCAAATCACAAGAATGCACATCCTTATGCCACCATAAGTCTTTCCTTGACTTTTGCTACATCTCGGACTCATCAAGAATCTGTCCAATTCCCATGCTTAGGTCCATGGAACGACCATCCAATATGCAACATGTTCAGCCCATGGCCTTGTTGCACAAGAGTGTACAACCTCTCCACTGGCTCATACAACTCTATGTCACAACAACATCTACACAACATCCTTTTCTTCAAAATTCCCCATAGAATGTCCATGAATGACACCTCTACACATGCTCTTGCATAACTGTCATGCTCCATATCTCCAACTTGATGTCCATGACTCTAGTTGCCCATGATGTCCAACCCATGTAGACTCCATCCCAACATCTGGTCATCTGCATCCAAGTTTACAATCTGTCATGGACAACAGAGCTAGTGCTGGGGAGCTGGTGCTGGTGTTGAAGCATTGAAGCTTATACACACCTACACTTCGTGACAGGTGGTATCAAAGCTAGTCTGAAGACTTGGAGAAGTCTTGCAGGAAGTTGCGTGAAGCAAGTGTGTAAGCACTTGACAGTTGATGACAGTGGAAGCACGTACTTGCAGGTGAAGGAATCTGGTTTCACATACAAGTGGAACAAGGTTTGGTTCATGGTTGCAGGCAACTTGGTGAAGAGTCAAGAGGGATGTCTATCTTGTAGGAAATGGGTTTTGCAACCTTCAAGGAATTTGAAGGGAGTCTACTTGAAGAATCAAGTAAGGTTGAACAAAGATTTGCAGAATGGGGCAAAGGCTTGTTCAAAGCAAAGGATGCTCTTCGTGCTTTGGTCAAGGAAGGGATTTCTGACAGGAATAAGGACGAATCCTATCAACTTACAAAGGAAGTGGACTTGTTTGATGCAGAACTCAAGGAATTGAAGATAAGGCAGGACTTGATTCGAGAAAAGTGGAAATGGCTAACTCTTGAGAAGAAGCATTCCATAGCTTTGACTCATAAGGAGGAAGCTGTAGAATGCGATGATAAGGAAGAGGAAGCCATGATAGCTGAAGATGTTGCAGATGTGACAACGATGGAGGATGAACTTGAGATTTATCAAGTTGGATCAGGATCGTGCAGTTTGCAGACATGGATGGATGAGGATACTGACATGGAGGAGCCTCATGATGATGATGTAAGTACTGTTGATACTTGTTTTTCACTTGAGCATTTGGGAGATGAACCGTATGCAGGGAAGAGCAAAGTTAGTTTGCCGATGCAGGGGAACATCTTACCATGGATGTCTATGATGAGACCTTGTATGGAGAAGCAAGGATTTTTGACTGTTGCAGGACTTGTTGGGGTTGTTGTGACCTTATGATAGAAGGTACAAGGGCCTGTGACAAGGGAGGAACATGATGATCATTGTGGAGGATTGGGTCATGCTTTAGCCACATGGAGAATTGTCTAAGTGCCCGGCATGACTCATGGACAGATTGGAGGAGGGCACACACTTGAGGTATGATGATGTGTTATGGAACCAGCTCAAGAAAAGATAGAAAAGATAGATCAACGCCTTAGAATTCAGCCTCTTCGAGGGGGAAAC